>CAXIUP010000126.1:127500-145000 GCA_964035015.1 Corallium rubrum
GGGAAAATGAAGACCCTCAATTGCCATACAATCGACCTCTTGCTGAAGCGCGGCTGAATCACTTGAGAAATCGTCTTCGTAGGGATCCAGAGTTGCAAGCGAAGTACAGAGCTATTATTGATGATTACATTGTCAAAGGATACGCTAAAAAATTGACCAATGAAGAGGCAGCGATCAAGAGTAACATCACGTGGTATCTCCCACACCATCCTGTATTTAACCCTAATAAGCCTGGGAAAGTAAGGATTGTCTTCGACGCCGCAGCGAAGTTTCGAGGTACATCATTGAACGATCAGCTTCTCCAAGGCCCGGATCTATCAAATGATTTGATTGGTATCCTAATGCGCTTTCGCCATGAAAGGGTGGTGGCCTTTGCTGCTGACATTGAAGCCATGTTCCATCAGACCAGAGTTATTCAGAAGGATACTGACGCTCTAAGATTTTTATGGTGGAGCGGAAGTCTTGACAACCCTCCTGATGAATTTCAAATGCTTGTCCATATATTTGGAGCTTCCTCTTCACCATGCTGTGCTAATAAGTCGCTAAAGCAAATCGCCTGTGACAACGAAAGTAAATATTGTCCAGAAGTCATCCACACTCTCCGAAGGGACTTCTATGTTGACGATGTATTAAAGTCTGTTCCAACAGTTGGAAAGGCAATATGGTTGATGAAGAAATTAACCCAGCTGTTAGCTGAAGGGAAATTCCATCTTACGAAGTTTATTAGTAATAGTCGCGAAGTCTTGGCATCAGTCCACCCCGATGAACGAGCTGACCCAAATTTAAGTTTGGATCTGGACAATTTGCCAATTAAACGAGTGTTAGGACTTTGCTGGGATGCAGAATCGGACACGTTCCAATTTAGGAGCATTGACATTAATAAGCCCTATACCAAGCGTGGAATACTTTCGATAGTAAGTTCGTTGTATGACCCTCTCGGTTTTCTAAGTCCATTTGTTCTTCTTGCCAAAGTATTATTGCAAGATCTTTGGAGGATGGGAGTTAAATGGGATCAAGAGATTGAAGGCCCTCTTCTCGTACAATGGCAGAAGTGGATGAAAGAGCTGTCAAATATCAGTATCGTAACAATCCCAAGATGCTACAAAGTACCTTATTTAACTGAGCCTTACGAATTCCAGTTACATCACTTCTCTGATGCGTCTAAACTCGCTTATGCATCAGTCTCCTACTTAAGAATGGTTGATGGTTCTGGCCAAGTTCATTGTGCATTTATTATGGGAAAAACCCGGAATGCTCCTTTGAGAGACTGGTCGACCCCCCGATTAGAATTGCAAGCAGCTGTCTTATCTTCCAGACAGCACAAATTAATCCAAGATGAGTTGGATTTAACCATTTCTGCGTCGTTCTTTTGGTCAGATTCTATGACAACTTTGCAATATATCAAGAACGAGAAACGACGATTTCGAGCATTCGTGGCAAACCGATTAAATGAAATCCATGATGTATCATCACCAAATCAGTGGAGACATGTTCCTGGTCCCCTTAATCCAGCTGATGATGGTTCAAGAGGAATGAACATTCTCGCCTTTCAACCAAGATGTAGATGGTGGTGTGGCCCAGCCTTTCTTTGGCAGTCTGAAGAGTGCTGGCCAATCCGTCGTGTGGGCGATGTTCCAGATGATGACAACGAAGTTCAGATAGTAAAACAAGTATCTCTCATCGCTTCGGGGTCTCCTTTGCACCGATTTCTACATCGTTATTCTTCATGGTCACGACTTCAAATTAAAATAGCCTGGCTATTGCGTTTTATTCAGCTCCTAAGAAATCCAACAATCCAGTTTTGAAAAGTCCACGATTACTCTTTCCGAGATGCGTATGGCTGTTGACAACATAGTACGCTTAATTCAGAGCCAGCATTTTCCTGATGAAGTCGATATGCTACAAACAGTCAAACGTGCAGTTACTGGTCAGAGCAAGTTGGTAAACTTAAGTCCAGTCTTCATAGATGGAATCATTCGAGTCGGTGGAAGGATCCGGCACGCATCGATATCCTTTGAAGCGAAACACCCCATGATACTTCCTAAGGATCATCATGTTTCTACTTTGATCATCCGTTATTACCACGAAATTCTTGGCCACGCTGGTCGAGAGCATGTTCTTTCCCTTGTAAAACAACGATATTGGATACTAAGGGCAAGGACACTTACTCGTAAAATTCTGCGAAGATGTATTGGTTGTCGAAAGCGAAGTGAAACGGCAATGCAACAAATTATGGCCGACATTCCTAAAGAAAGATTGATCCCATACGAGCCGCCCTTCACATATACTGGTGTCGATTTTTTCGGCCCTTTTTTAGTGAAGAGAGGGCGTTGCACTGAAAAGGTTTACGGATGTATCTTCGTTTGCTTCAACAGTCGAGCTATTCACATAGAAGATGTGAGCTCATTAGAAACTGACGCGTTTATCCAAGCTCTACGAAGATTTATCTCAAATCGTGGATGTCCAAGGAAGATTTGGAGTGACAATGGCACCAACTTTCATGGAGCAGAGAAGGAACTTCGCGTATCTATTCAAAACTGGAAGCAAGAAATTATCGAAGCCGAGATGCAAACAAAGGAAATTGACTGCCAGACTTGTCCAATTTCTCAGTGGATGTTCCAGCCGCCGACCGCAAGCCATATGAATGGCGTTTGGGAGCGTCTTATCCGGAGTGTCCGAAAGTCAATGAAGGCAGTTATCGGCCATCCAGACGCACTTGTTAGTAAGGAAACATTACGTACCATTTTTGCTGAAGTTGTCACAATTCTAAATAGTCGCCCTCTTTATGCAAGCAGCGATGATCCCAATGATATGGAAGCATTAACGCCCAGCCATCTTCTGTTGCAGCGGCGAAATATTGCCTTACCACCAGGTATCTTCGTGAAAGAAGATATATATTCTCGAAAGCATTGGCGACGTGCACAATTTCTGGCAAATTGTTTTTGGTCCAGATGGGTACAAGAATACTTACCCACGTTGCAAAATCGACAAAAATGGACACGTGAAAGAAGAAATATCGCTGAAAATGATTTGGCTTTGGTGGTGGATAAAACTATCCCACGTGGACGATGGTTACTTGCCCGCGTCACAAGAGTTTTCATTGGTAGTGACGGCCGTGTCCGAACCGCCGAAGTCAAAACAAAGGATTCCAACTTTATCTGCCCAATAGCAAAATTGTGTTTGCTGGAAGAATCACAATGACGATATATTTATCTTATCTATTTAGTGACGATTTACCTAGTTATTAAGAACATTTAGTATGATTTATTAATGGATATCTTCTAAATTATGTATATTTAGCGGGGTGAGGATGTTGTGGCGAAGTGCCTCAACAATTAGGATATCCAATTTACATATTCAAATTTATTGTAATTTACACTATAATTTAAGGTGCATAACCTGAACCAAAGGCAGTTTGAGTTAAAAGTCATCCAAGTACCCATTTCAAGTTTATGTAAGAAGGTTAGCCTCCAAATTCTTTCACAATTGGTAAGTCTGTATATATATGCTTTGATTTGTCATTACCTGTATTCTTATAAGTAAAAAGTATGTAGTTAACTGTTATGTAATGTATAGTAAATAAATACTCCAATTTGTATAGGAGTTTTACGGCTTAGTTAAAGCCGATTGCGAAGGAATTAAAGTCAAGTTTTAAGCAAAGTTTCGTACAACCTGTACAATATATATATATATATATATATATATATATATATAGATTGTTCCAAGCTACACTGATGAGCTGTAGTACAGCGAAACACGTGTCTGTAGATTGAGCTATATATATATATATATATAGTTAAATCTAGACACGTGTTTCGCTGTACTACAGCCCATCAGTGTAGTTTGGAACAATCTGAATGAATTTCATCAATTACTTATACACATGTGATCATCGGTGACAACCGCATGTGGGACAGCATTGGTGAAGTACATTCAGATAGCGTGAAGTGCGCATGGGCCCAGAGTGCTCAGACTTCCACAACGGTAGTGAGCGTTGCATTATAGCTAATAGGTACCCACGGCAACTTCACAGAGTGCTCAACAACACCGAAGTTATGGAGCATACATAGTTCAATCTACAGACACGTGTTTCGCTGTACTACAGCTCATCAGTGTAGCTTGGAACAATCTGAATGAATTTCATCAATTACTTATAATTATATATATATATATATATATATATATATAATATAATATAATATATATGTTTAAAAATACCATAATTTGGTTTGCAGTCATCAACCGACATTTAAAACCATTGAGAGTGCCAAATTATGATGGTAATAAAGCAAAGTTTGAAGAATTTTGGAGCCTCTTTGAAAGCTTGATAGACTCATCAAAGGAGCCAGTGAATCTAAAGATGGCAAGATTACGACAGAGCCTAACTGGACGAGCCTTGGAGGCAATCCGGGGATTAGGAGTCTCCGAAGCAGAGTATGAAGAAGCCAAACAAATTATTCGATCAAAATTTGGGGGACAACGACGACAACTGAGGGCCTATATGGACGAATTAGAGAAAATGTCACCATTGCATAATAATGATGTTGAAGCATTTGAAAGATTTACTGATCTGGTGAGAGTCACTGTTGTAAAACTGAAAGCAGAAAACCGTCAAGCAGAACTTGGAGAAGTACCTTGCACAGACAATTGGTAAAGAGATTATCTGATCGACAGTTGGAAAGCTACAGCCGATGGCTGAGTGTTCAAAGTAAGGAACAGTCAGTTACCAGTTTATGTGAATGGATGAAAGAAGAAGTAACTGTTAAAGTAGAGGCTGCTGAAATGGCTCGGGGATTGGAGCAGGAACAAAATGGAGATTCAAGAGGTGATGGGAGAAAATCACGATCCTACCTAACTGGAAAAGATGGAAAGCAGAACTATCAAAACCAACGTTATCCTTCAGTATTCTCAGGAAATACGAAGCCCCCCTGTATGTTTTGTGGTCACGCTGGCCATGGTAGTTGGAATTGTCGCAGCTTTCAGCAATTATCTGTGGGGGAACGATGGAAGATTGCAAAAGAAAAGCAGTTGTGTTTTCGTTGCCTTTCTGCTGAACACCATGGAAAAGATTGTAGAAGATCCCGCCAATGTGAGATTGATGGATGTCAACTCACTCATCATCGATTACTTCACGATCCTGAGCATAGTAGCAAGAAGCTAAATCCAAAGCCACCAAGCAATGAGAATGACCAAAGTCCCCCACGGGAGGGGGTACAAAGCAAGACTGGTGTTACCTTGACAACAAGCAAGCCTAAACCCCAAGCAGAAGTGTATTCTTTAAGAACTGTTCCAGTCTGGATAAAAGCAAATGGATGAAAAGTAAAAGTAAATGCCATACTTGACGATGCTTCCAACGATCGTTCATGAATGAAGAAGTTGCCGGTCATCTAGGACTGAGTGCAAAATGGCAGAATGTGCAAGTACATGTACTGAGTGATTCTGTGGAAACCTTCAAATCAATGCCATTACAGATTGCTATTGAGAGCAACGATCGCCAGTTCTCAAAAACGATTAATGTTCAAACCTGCCCAAGAGAGGTAACTGGCAGCTATCGTGTTGATTGGAACCAGTACCAGATAAACTGGCCACATCTGGCTCAGTGCAACTTTCCGACACCAGCCAAAGATTGGTTTGCTGATCTGCTGATTGGAGTGGACAACCCAGACCTACACCATTCCATCGCTGATTTTCAAGGAGCTGAAGGAGGACCAGTTTCACGCCTTGGACCACTTGGTTGGACCTGCATTGGACCACCTGTGAAGTGTGAAGAGTCCATCCCAAGATCGCATTCTACGAGAACATTGTTTACCCGTGGGACAACAACCAATACCAACCTGGCGGAGTGTTGTAATCTGGACCAAACCTTGAGAAGCTTTTGGGAAATTGAAAGCATCGGGACAGGTGCAGCATCCCCGAAGATCCTCACCCAAGAAGAAAAGCTGGCCCTTCAGAAATTTAAGAAGTCTCTGTGTATTGTGGATGGCAGATATCAAGTCGGAGTACCGTGGAAAGAAGAACAACCGAAGCTACCAAATAACCGTTCAATGGCCGTTTCCCGCCTGTACAGCACCGAGAGAAACCTGACAAAGAATTCCATTGTAGCCAAAGAATACCAACGGACTATCGAGGTCTACCTAAAGAAAGGCTATCTCCGAAACATCAATCCAACCAAAGACAAATCACCTGGAGCATGGTATTTACCGCATTTTCCGATTGTAAAATTGAACAAGTCTACAACCAAAGTTCGAATCGTTTTTTATTGCTCTGCTAAACATAATGGAGTCTCGCTGAATGATGTCATCTATCCCGGTCCAAAGCTGCAGAAAGATCTGTTTGATGTCTTGATACGATTTCGTCAGAATCCTGTGGCTATTGCCTGCGACATCAAGGAAATGTTTCTTCAGATAGCAATTGAAGAACAAGACCGCCAATACTTCAGAATGGTGTGGAGAGATCTCGACACGAAACGCGAGCCAGAAGAATATGAGTTTAGCAGAGTTGTGTTTGGAAAGAACTCCGCTCCAGTGGAAGCACAGTTTGTCGCTCAGGAGAACGCTAGACAGCATCAAGACCGCTACCCACTAGCCGCCGAGACCGCATTAAAGTCCACCTACATGGACGATTCCATTGATAGTGTTGAAGATGAAGATCACGGAGTCAAATTATATCATCAGCTTAGGGAACTGTGGAGAAAAGCAAACATGGAAGCGAGAAAGTGGGTGTCTAATTCGCCGAAAGTTATGGCTGCAATTCCTGAAGAAGACCAAGCGTGCGAGATCACTATAAACGATGGCCAAAACTCAACCACCAAGACCCTTGGAATCGCCTGGAATGGCCTGGAAGACGTATTCAAGATTCCAACCTCGGAAGCGCCAAGATTACAGATGACAAAGAGAAACGTCTTAAGAAAGATCGCGACTATTTTCGATCCAGTGGGATTTATCAGTCCGTTTGTTGTCATTGCCAAAATATTACTCCAGGAACTGTGGGCACGAGGTTACGGATGGGATGAAGAGATGAGACGAAATAGCCCAGAGAATAGAGAAATGGTTTGACCAGTTGAAAACCCTGAGCATCGTTACGATTCCTCGCTGTCTTCGCGACGCCAAACCAGTTTTATCCAAACTGATCATGACGTTTGTCGATGCTTCTCAAGCGGCATACGGCGCCTCAGTGTACATCCGACACGAATATGAGGACCATCAAGTCACCTGTCGGTTGGTAACGTCAATAGCCAAGGTGGCACCACTTACTCCAACGACCGTGCCGAGACTGGAGCTCATGGG
Source organism: Corallium rubrum (assembly GCA_964035015.1). Lineage (NCBI taxonomy): Eukaryota > Metazoa > Cnidaria > Anthozoa > Scleralcyonacea > Coralliidae > Corallium > Corallium rubrum. The sequence goes on from CAXIUP010000126.1 coordinate 134,787, forward strand.
AGCTGTGCTAGGATTGAGAATAACACAGTCCGTCATTCAAGTATTGGACATTCCAATGCAGGAAGTTGCCTTCTATTCAGATAGTAACGACGTTCTATGGTGGATTCGTGGTAGAAGCAAAGATTTCCGACCCTTCGTAGCCAACCGTATTAGTGAAATTCAGAGCAGCTCAGATCCTTCACAGTGGCAACAGACCCTACAGACCAGAACCCAGCTGATTTGTGCACAAGAGGTTCAAGCCCGTCGCAATTAGCTGAATGTTTGTTGTGGGAAGGACCAGCTTCGTTAACAAAATATCGTGATCGGTGGCCGAAAATGAAGATGGAAAACTGTCCCAAGGCAAGGCAAGAAATGAGATCATCGCAGAAGCAGAACAAGGATGCAGTTACGTCACTGGCAACCCGTGCTGATACAAAGTCAAAGTGTAACATCAAGCCAGACAAACCAGAATGGAAGCTAGATCCAAAGCGTTATTCGAATTGGTCGTGGCTAGTCCGAGTACAAGCTAGAGTTAGAAGATTCTTACTTAACATTCGCAACACTGGTCAAAGACGAACGACAAAAGAACTGACTCCAGAAGAACTCGAGGAAGCCGAAGAGGAAATCATTCGTTCAGCTCAACGCGAAGCTTTTGCCGAAGATTATCAAGTTATTAAAAATGGTAAACCAGTGTCAAGAAAAAGCCAGCTTGTCAAGTTGAATCCCAGAGTCGACGAAGACGGCATCATTCACTCCGATGGTCGCCTCAAGTTTGCAGACCAACTTCCATATGATGTCCGGTCCCGATCATACTTCCAAGACGTCATTGGATTACGAAATTGATTGTGAAGCATTACCACGAGAAGGCCAATCACGCTGCCGGTGTTAATTTTATTCTCAGCCAACTTAACGAGCGGTATTGGATTCTTGCAGCACGAGAGGAAATCCGTGAGTGGGAAAATCAGTGTCATGGATGCAAAAGAAGACAAAACAAGCCAGACAGCCAAATCATGGCCCCACTTCCGAAGGTTAGATTACAATTTACGTACCGTGCGTTCGATCAGTGTGGAGTGGATTTGTTAAGTTATGCTCGTAATACTTCAAATAATAATGACGTAATTAGTTTTGATTATTTAGTTTAGTTACAATACAATACATCTCCTGTAATACCATATATAGCATAATTAATGATTATTCTGACCAATTGTAATTCAGCACTTTGTAACATAAACGCACTTGATGTAAAATAAAACTCAGTTCTTGTATGCTTCCACAGAGTGTGTCCGATGTAGTTTATAGTAACATATTGAAACAATGGCGACTACAACGAACTCAACAGTTTATGGGCCCAGAAGAGGCTTGCTTTTCGACGGTAACGAAAGCAAATACGAATTGTGGGAAGTGAAATTCCTGGGCTATATGCGGCTACAAAAGCTGTATAATGTATTCGTGCGAGACGCAAGCGAGGAAGGCCCACCGGACTCATCGAAGCAAGCAGATACCTTCGCCGAACTCGTGCAATGTTTGGACGACAGAAGTTTATCGCTAGTGATACGGGACGCAAGAGACGATGGGAGAAAAGCGCTAGAAATCCTCAGGCAACACTACCAAGGAAAGGGAAAGCCACGAATAATTGCGCTTTATACCGAACTGACAACCCTAAAGAAACGAGATAACGAGACAATAGTCGACTATGTCATACGAGCTGAGTCATCCGCAACAGCGTTACGAGACGCGGACGAAGTTATCAGCGATGCATTGTTAATCGCAATGGTCTTAAAGGGCCTACAGAGTGAATACAACACGTTTGCTACGGTGGTTGTGCATTTGTTTTTACAAATGACTTTCACCGAATTCAAAAGCGCCCTGCGAAGCCAGGAGGAAAGCGCAAAGGCGCATGGTATGAAGACGGACAACGCGGGGGACAACATCATGTTGACGAAGCAAAATTTCGATGGGAATTGTTTTAACTGCGGGAGAAAGGGACACAAAAGCGCGGAGTGTCTGTCGAAGACGTCGGAGAAATGGTGTAATAACTGTAAGAGTAAAACCCACGAGACGAAGAATTGCCGGAAGAAGAAAGATGCGGCGAAGAAAGCAGCTGAGAAAACAACGCCACGTGAGGACAATGAACATGCGTTTGCCTTTACGACCGAGGACACAAATAGTAAAGCAGGTATAATTAATAAGAGTAATTCTAGTTTATTAGTAGATACTGGAGCCACAAGTCACATTATAAATGACAAATCAAAATTTGTGGACTTTGATAAAGATTTTAATCCTAGTGCGCGTGTTATAGAACTCGCTGATAGCAGTAAAGCCAACGTGGTACTAGGTAAAGGAAATGTCATAGTTAAACTTTATGACGAAAATGGTAATGCACGTGAAGTAATGTTAAATAGCGCACTGTATGTTCCGTCATATGAGCAGAATATTTTTTCAGTGCATGCTGCAATAGAAAAGGGGGCTAGTATTAGTTTAGATAAGCAGGTTAAACAGCTCAAATGTCCTGATGGCACAACGTTTGAAATGGAACAAAAAGGCAGGTTATATTATTTAAATGGTATTTCGTCCTCTAAGAGTAGTGCATGTTCTCTGCATGAATGGCACAAAATCCTTGGTCACTGTAATTATGGTGACGTTCGGAAGTTGGAAAATGTTGTAGAAGGTATGGATATTTCCAACTATGATGAAGTAGAGAGCAAAGTTTGCACTGAAGGTAAAATGTGCCAATTTAGGAATAGATCCCCAGATAAAAGAGCAACTGCTCCATTAGATTTTGTGCACTGCGACTTGGCTGGTCCTATTGACCCTGTGGGAAGAGATGGCTTCAAGTATGCTTTGTCATTTGTTGATGACTATTCAGGGCAGGGGCGGATCTAGACCAAAATCTGACTGTAGCAAATTAGTGATGACACCATTCTAGGGGGGTCCGGGGGCATGCCCCCCCGAAAATTTTGAAATTTCAAACCCCAGAAACAGCATTTCCTGCATTCTGAGAGTGACTTTACCCGAGTTATTCCTTTACTTTTTTTACAAATTTTAACCAGTACATAGGACTTAAAAATCTAGAATTTGCAATTTTCTATTGATCAATTAGAATTTTATCTATACTTATTACTGTAATATATCAAAATAAATTTATACTAGCATTTTTCCATGTTTGCAAGAGGTAAGGGATTTACTAGCCGTGGGCACGAAGTTCCATCGGATAATAAACAAGTAGGGTAAACAGCAGAACAGTACTTGAGACAGTTCCACCAGTTAATAAACAAGTAAAATAAGCAGCAGCACAGTACTTGTACAGGCAGTTACCATCACCCGAAGTTCTAGAACAAGTATTATAGGATCAAAAAATAATAATTAAAGGATTTTTCAATTTAAATGAATTTCTCTAAAGTTTAAATTCAGAATAAGTTATTGAAGTACATTGTAATTTTGTAAATAATTATCAATGGCATGATCACAGATATTAACACACAAATATTCATGAACATCATCGACATGATCATCAAATTCAAAGCTTCAAACAAAATATTATAAACTAAAAATAAAGATTAATCATTATAACTTTAAAGAATCTACCTATAATATTATCTTAACATAATTAAAGGCATTAGATAATATAATTATAGGTAGATTCTTTAATCTTTTAGATTTAACCTATACAATAAAAAAATGATACAAAGCAAGACTGAAAAAGCACTACATCTTATAGTATCTATTAACACTCGACAGTTGCATTTCAAAACATGGCGACTGGACAGCGATATTCTTAAGTTATTCATGACATGATGACGCTACTTACTTTACATAACTATCTATTATTCATAAGATATTTTATCGAAATGAATACAAATATATGCTTACCTTACTGGGTAATAGTTAAAACAGCGTGATTCTTCGCTATTTGGAAATTGGGATCTCGCAAACTGGCATACGCTCAAGGAACGAACACGACCATCAACAGCCTTCTTCCTCTCCATATCGACAATCCGCGCACATTCATCTCGAAGCAAAGATAATTTTTCCTCTCTTTCCACAGAAGAAAAGCTCCCATTGAGTATATTCCGCAATTACTGCAATACGTTTTTGGAAGCCATCCGATCGTAAAACGATCAAAACTCACAGTGAAATTGAAAGAAATCTCGAGTAGACACAGCGTGCAATGGTCTTACATAAGATTAACCGTAGTCCGAAACAAAAATTATTATGTAATAAATATAAATTATGACAGCGCCGAGGGTAGCAAATCGCGGCTCCCCCCTTAAATCTGATTCCGCCCTTCTGATTGGCTGGCACCTACGTTCATGGGTGCTCTGTTTCTAAAAATAGCACAGACTGTTGTTATAAATAGATCCAGGGGTGCAAGCGGCAGTTCCCCCCTTGCAGCACCGCTCTGTGGCTAACCCGTAGGATGCAGCGAGAGATGCTTGGCATCGATGGCTTTGGCAGGTCAAACGATACTTCATGTAAACAGAAATATTATGTTTTACAATTTCAAAGGGTGAGAGCTGACTAGATAAGATCGCGGGCGCATTGAATACAAATTCTGTGGCGAATGACTGATAATAATTCGCATCATTTTTTTGCAAAAATCTGACTGGTGCTATAGCACCTATTGCACCCCTCTAGATCCGCCCCTGCAGGGATTATTATGGTTTATTTTCTTAAATGTAAGAGTGATACCCCAGAAGCATTACAGCATTTTTTGGCTGATGCTGCTCCTTATGGGAAGATCAAACGTGTCAGGAGTGACAATGGCACAGCACTAGTCAAAAATTCAAATCTATTCTTCGAGAAAATAAGATAAGGCATGAGACTAGTGCACCGTATTCCCCACACCAGAATGGAACTGTGGAGAGGGCGTGGTTGAGTCTTTTCAATATGGCTAGATGTTTGTTGCTTGAGGCAAACTTGCCAAAGTCCATGTGAACCTATGCTGTGATGGCAGCAGCCACACCAGAAATCGTTGCTTTAATGTGAGATTGGGCAAAACTCCTTACGAGGCGTTTACAGGATCTAAACCAATGGTTTGGTTCTGTTTGTTGTGCATATGTGCAGAATGCAAAGAAATTAGACCCTAGATGCAGACAGGGTATATTCGTGGGGTATGATAAAAGAAGTCCTGCATATCTTGTTTTTTGCCCTGATTCTAATAAGGTTGAACGTGTAAGGTGTGTGAAATTTTTCAATGAGGGCAACCATGAATCTAAGGTTGATTCAGGTGAGCAGGAAGGGGAACTTCTCTCCCCGGTAAGGTGTCTATGCCTGTTGCTAGTGAGAGTACAATCCCAGCCCAAGGGTATGAAAGTGCAAATGGCACTGAAAGTGTAGATGATAATCCACGGTACCCTAGTCGAACCCGCACTAAGCCAACATATTTGAATGAATATGTAACTGGTAAGGTTGTTGACGGTGCAGCAACACGTGCAGTCGATTATTGCTATCGAACCCTTGATATCCCAACTACATTCCCAAACAATTCATTCCCCAGAGAGAAATAAATGGGGAAAAAGCCATGAACGAAGAGATTGAGGCCTTAGAAAGCAGTGAAACCTTTGAGTTGGTTCCACCCCCAAAAGGCCGCGAGGTAGTGGGGGGGGGGGGGGGGGGTGGGTCTATAATTTTAAAACAGGACCCGGTAAGGCTGAAAGGTACAAAGCTCGTTACGTAGCAAAAGGCTACTCACAGATTCCTGGTATTGATTACCATGAAACCTTTTCCCCAACCGCTCGGATGAGCTCTATTCGTGTTTTGCTACAGCAAGCTGTCAGGAATGATATGCTTGTCCACAGATGGACGTAAAAACAGCCTATTTAAATGCCCCAATAGACTGTGAGATTCTGATGGAACAGCCAGAAGGTTTTGAAAGGGTAGAAAAAAATGGTGAGAGGTTAGTGTGTAAGTTGAAAAAGTCTTTGTACGGCCTTAAGCAAAATGGGCGAAATTGGGACAACGTACTACATGGCTATCTTTTAAAGGAAAGTTTCACTCAATCACTTGCTGACCCATGTGTTTACACTCGTAGTGTTGGTACAAATGAATGTGCAATTATCATTTGGGTTGATGATCTCATAATTGCTGCTAGCAATGAAATTCTTTTGCAAAGTGTAAAAGATTCTTTAAGCAGTAGATTTAAAATGAAAGATCTAGGGGTATTGTCATGGTTCTTGGGTACAGAATTCAAATGCTCCGAAGGTGCAATTGAAATGAGTCAAAAGCAATATATTGAGAAACTGTTGGTAAGATTTGGCATGGCAGAATGCAAGCCAAAGGTCAACCCAGCGGTACTAGGTTTAGATAAGGTTGTGGATGCGAAATCGCCCGAGTTGAAAGATCCAACTCTTTATAGGGCGATAGTTGGAAGTTTGATATATGTGATGACAGGTGCGAGGCCTGATTTGTGTTACGTAGTTACGAAGCTTTCCCAAAACATGTCGAAACCCACTGAAGCAAATCTTATTGCTGCAAAACATGTTCTAAGATATTTGAAAGGCACAGTTGAGCAGAGCTTGAGATTTAGGAAGTCTGATACCACTCTAAACCTTATTGGGTTTTGTGACTCAGATTGGGGAGGTGATGTTTGTGATAGGCGTAGCATATCTGGCTACAGTTTTCTGTTGTTGGATGAGGGTCCTTTAGTTTCGTGGAGAAGTCGAAAACAGCCAACTGTTGCACTGTCAACATGTGAGGCAGAGTATATGGCACTGACAGATGCAGTGCAGGAAGCAAAATTTTTGAAACAGCTGTGTGTTGACCTAAAAATTGTTCAAGCAGGATAATTCAGGGGCGGATCTAGGAATTTTGATACCTTAGTCAAAGTTGCTGTGGGCCCATATTTCTTGGGGGTCCGGGGGCATGCCCCCCCCCCCCCCCTAAAAAATTTTGAAATTTGGATATCTGAAATGGCATTTCCTGCATTCTGACAGCACAGTTGAGCAAAATTTTAAATGTTTTAAAACATGTTTTTAATGGACATTTTATCATTTTCAAGAAACATTTTATCTAAATTGACTTTGATATTTTCTTGCCTTAGAAACCTTGTGATAGTTTGCAAGTGTGTAAGGCTAAGTTTTTCCAGGAATGAGGGTGGGGAAATCCAATAAACAGTAGAGAGATATGTGGTCACATTCTAATATAAAAAAGTTGGCTGTTTCGCTCTAGTCAAAGTTCATCAGTATGCCTAGGAAACACCAGTTACATTGTTTCCGCAGTCAGTGAATCTAACATGGACAGCCTGACCAACACGCAAGTGAAGGTCCAGCTGAATTTAACATTCTGCATAACCCAGAGCAAGGTGGGCTACCTTCCATGGCTGTTGAGCCCCACCTACCCAGAGCTGTCTGGCTTTCAAATGCCTGGTACTTGCCTTTTAAACCTCAACCCAAGCAGACAATGTCTGGTTAGTAGGAGTCAGGAGAAGCTTTTGTTAATGACCATAATGGACATTACATGGACATAGACATAGAGGAGCTCAACTCTCTACATCATCCCGATCATTCTAACCCCCATCTAATATTCCACTACCCATTCCCCTACTATCCCATGTTACTACGAGCTGTCTGGTTTTCAGGCACCAGCAACCCAAGTTCAATTCCTGTCCAATGCAATTATCAGATTAAAATTTCATAATAGCCACATGTGAGAAGAATGCTTACTTGATGTATAACGATAATACATGGAAATTTGTAGAAATGTTAGATATTTATTGCTTAGCTTTTGATCTGTTTCCCCAGGCCCAAACCTTATTACTTATATGTTTAAAAGTTATATGTTATTACTTATAATACTGTATGTTATATATTAGACAATTAACTGACTTGTAATATGAACTGAGGACGAATGTATTATGTAAACTACTGTGGAAAGGCAATCTGTCTCTGCATCATGATTATGATATACTAGTGAGTATCTAGAATTGAAACACTAAGTAGTGTTTATAGTATTACATGAAGCATTTAATAGCATTGGTTTATACCAGTGTGCTCAAGTGCTCAACGCAGATTATGCTAATATGGAACGGATATCAACAAAGATGACAAAAGAATAACATCGATATTGAATCCATATTGATGAACTACTGCACCTATAAGCTTACCTTAGTCACCTTAGAGCGACATATGGCTTACTCTAGCTTGTCCGCCTTCATGTGTTGGGTCTTCTTTCCATCCTTGTATAAGGATTTAACACTAAACTTCGCATGAAGCTTCCAATCCGAGAGGATAGCACAAGCTTGGATTTTCGAAGACAAATCGCAATAGATTTGTCACAATAACTCATCATTATTACTCTTCAGAGCGCTCTGCACACGTTCTAAGACGTTTGTCGAAGCCATGACATCAAAGCCCGCGTGTAATCTCTCTTCATGCTGCAAGATGCAGCTTCATGCGGCGGATTGCGGCCAAGATTTAGTTTCTAGCCAATCAAAATCTAGCCTGCGTTAAAAATATTTACTTCCGACGTAATTGCATTTACTTCCGACGTAATTCCATTGGCTTTGACCAATCAGCGCTCATGATTCCGACGTATTTCGGCCATTTTAACGTGGATAAACGTGCCGGTCGGTGACCACTTCCCGCCATAGTTACCTCTTATACGGTTCTAGTACCAAGCTAAGCCTGCTTTGCAGGCTACGGGGCCGATGGCGGCCACAGGTCGCCACAGAATAACTTGCGCGGCGTCTGACGAGAGGTAGCATCGGTTTCAAATTATGAAGCTTAACCATCTAATAAAACCATCCCACAAGCGGTATGTTAAACTTGAACACATAAAGGTAAAAATTCTATAGGGGTTTTGTGGTCGGGGTATGAGACGTGGGACATTTTTCCGGAGGGTTGTGGTTAGGTTTAGGATTTCCGGGTGGCGTGATTAGGTTTAGGCTTTCCGGGGGTGGTATGGGGGTGAGGTTTTGTTTAAAAATGTTGTCTAATCAGATGGTGGTTTTAGTAGTTGGTTAAGCTTCATAATTTGAAGGAAATGATAGCTCCTGACGAGGGCTCTAGAAATTATGAAATTATTCTCCAGCAAAGAATAAACCGTATCTTGCCAAATACGTTAAAAATTGGAAAATCAGAAGAAACCCTTAAATTTTCCCATCTCAGATTTTTTACCTTAGTCGCTTGACGTGTTTGACGTATATTAAATCCACCCCTGGGATATAGTGTTCTGTTAAATGGTGACAACCAAGGTGCAATCAATTTAGCTAAGAACCCTATGTATCATAAAAGATCAAAACATATCGATGTGAAGTATCATTTCATTCGAAGTGAAGTTCAAGTAGGTAGTATAGAATTAGCATATATTTCAACGAATGAAAATGTTGCAGATATCTTCACAAAGCCAGTTAGTAAAGTCAAGTTAGATAAGTTTAGACCATTTATTTCAGGAAAGTATCATTCAGCATAAGAGCAAGTTGGGGTGTTAAGTTATGCTCGTAATACTTCATATAATAATGACGTAATTAGTTTTGATTATTTAGGTTAGTTAACCAATGATATGATTAGGACAATACGACTCCTGTAATACCATATATAGCATAATTAATGATTATTCTGACCAATTGTAATTCATCACTTTGTAACATAAACGCACTTGATGTAAAATAAAACTCAGTTCTTGTATGCTTCCACAGAGTGTGTGTCCGATGTAGTTTATAGTAATATATTGAAACAATGGCGAATACAACGAACTCAACAGGATTTCGCGGGACCATTTCTCACCGTTCAAGGCCGTGGAAAGACACGACAAAACAGATGGTTGTGCGTGTTTACCTGTTTGTCAATCCGGGCAATTCATCTGGAAATGGCTTGGAAATTAGATACTGATGCATTCCTTAATGCATTCGCTCGATTTACTAGCAGACGAGGCGTGCCAAAAGAAGTTGTTATATAGCGACCATGGTACAAATTTTGTTGGAGCCGTGAACGAGCTGAAGGAGCTAACAAGTCAGTTAGACCAAGAGAAGATTAGAAGGAAGACTTCAGAGAAAGGTGGTGTGAGATGGATCTTCAACCCACCCGCTGCTCCACATTTTGGAGGAGCCCATGAAATTATGGTGAAGGTTGCCAAAAAGCAATTTACGCAGTGTTGGCCAATAGTGAGATCAACGATGAAGAACTGATCACCATTTTCACTGGAGCGCAGAGCCTTTTCAAGTCCCGACCGTTAACCTATCAGTCATCCGATGCCCGAGACATAACTCCGCTGACTCCGAACCATTTTTTACATGGCCA
>CAXIUP010000126.1:150000-265000 GCA_964035015.1 Corallium rubrum
CCACAGCACATGAAGGCGGACAAGAGCAAGCCATATGTCGCTCTAAGGTAAGCTTATAGGCACAGTAGTTTATCAATATGCGTTCAATAATATATTGATGTTAATCTGTTGTCATGTTACTTCCCTAACCTTTGTTGATATTCGTTCCATATTAGCATAATCTGCGTTGAGCACACTGGTTATAACCAACGCTATTATCATGCTTCATGTAGTACTATAAACACTACTTAGTAGTGTTTCAATTCTAGATACCCACTAATATGTCATAATCACGATGCAGAGTCAGATTGCCTTTTCACAGTACAGTTTTCATAATACATTCTTCCTCAGTTCATATTACGAATCAGTTAATTGTCTATACAGTAACAGTATATAACCATATTATAAGTATATAACAACATATAACTTTTAAACATATAAGTAATAAGTTCTGGGGAAACAGATTGAAAGCTAGCAATAAATATCTACTTGACGTTCCTACAAATTTCCATGTATTATCGTTATCCATCAAGTAAACATTCTTCTCACATGTGGCTAAGATGAAATTTTAATCGGATAATTGCACTGGACAGGAATTGAACTTGGGTTTGGGTGCTGGTAGTAGTGATGGAAAAATATATTTTTTTTTTATGTGTTGGGGTCTGGCACTAGTTTTTAACCAATCAGATTGCAGTATTTTTTTCATTAGCCAATCAGCGTCGAGCAGGTATAAAATTAGCATAATTTTGGCCGGGGGGTGTTCGAGAGTGGGTGTTGGCTCATCTCATTAGCATTTTTTTTAGGAGGGGGTGTGGGGTGTTTTTTTTGGGTGGGTGGGGTGTGTGTTTTGGGTGGGGGTGCGAGGAGGTGTGTTGTATGGGTGTGTGTGTGTGTTTTTTTCTTGTGGTTTATTGTTCTGCGTGCGTGCGTGTGTTGTGTGATTGTAAGTTTTTTTCTTTGACTTCTTTTCCACCAGTTTTAAAGTTTTCTTTAGGAAATACCAGAACACAGAAATATGTGATTTTTTGCGCACTGGTGTTTCCAAGAGAAAGCTTTGTAGCAACAGCAGCACCGGTGTGGCGCTCTCGAGAGCCAGGTCTGAAGTGATTTTTAAGCATTCAAACACAACAATACCCCGAGACGGAAGCTTCCAAAAAAAATAGTCTCCTCCTTTACAAGAACAAATGAATAATTATGTCAAGTACTATCCATTCATACTTGTAAATGAGATAAAATCTGTACCGTTTCTTCTTTTTTTCATCCATGTTTCTTCTCAGTTCTTGAAGCAACCCAAACGCATACCTGTTCAACAACAAAACGGTTTCAAAATAAATTTAAAACTTATTTATCGTTTTGTTTTTGAAAAACCTTGAGATTGGGAAGCTTCCAAAATAATTTCTCTTTAAATTAGTGCCTTCGTCAATTCTGTTGCTTCTTTGTGGAAGCATCAGATATTGACGAAGTCGCCATTTAAAATAAATTTAAATAAATGATCCGGGTGTCATCAGCAATGGAATCTTTATATTTCTCTTTAAATTTTTTAATCTGCCTGCGCTGTCGCGACATTCCTATCATTTGAGAACTGTATTCTCAAGTGATAACCATGTCTGGACAGCGCACGCATAAATCATTGAGTCTTTCTTTCTTTCATATTTCTTGTCTTGTGTTGTCTTCTTTTGTTGTTGTTCGCATCAGACAAAATGGTGATGAAATAAATTTTAAACCTATTTCCTCCTCATTTTGTGTGAAACTTGAATATGCTATGGTAATAAATAAATGAAGCTGTATAGAAAGACGGTAATCAGTAAATGACTGCCATTTTTCTCTAGAGCTTTATCTAAAATATCTTTTTATTATGTGAATTTGAATATTTTTTTATTCATTAAAATATTTTTTACGCCAACGTTCTTGTCTATTTTTACAATCGCATCTGTAGTAGATTTTACATATGACATCTTTGGGATAATTTCTTCGGCAAAAATCACAAAATACTTCATAAACATCACATTCACGACATGTATAATATAACATGTGATTCACATTTTGAATTTGATTATTGCATCTGTAACAACAATTCATGGTGACGACGACGACGACGACGACGACGACGACGATCTCTCATTTACAAGAATAAAAAGAGACTACACCAGCCTTATTTTTACACCTGTAAATAAGAGCATGTTTGGGTTAGCATTCAACGTATCTGAAGAATCCATTTGTTCTTCTGGGTAGTCTATTTAACAGTTTGTCTTTCTTCTTTTTTTCTTGTCTAGTCTTCGTGCCAGGGTACGACACATCGTCAGAGAGTCAACTTAAAGAGTTGTTAACACTCTTCACGTTTCTCTCTGACGAAGGGTCTTCGTTTGCACGACCTTTTCTTTTCTTCTTCTTCTCTCTCTCCCCTTTCAGAGAACCGATACATCGTGTTGTTTTTTTAAGTTCTCTCAATGAATTCCGCACATCAAATTATGTAAACTTGCCGTACGGAATTTATTCAGCTACCTAATCTACACCAGATTTCTTTTTTTTTTTGTCTTCTTCAATACATCAACCTATGGGTAACGCAAAAATTGTATTTGACGATTTACGACAAAGAAATACAATTAAACGATACTCACCCGTCACGGTAGTAACTGGGAAGCGATGTTCTTCTATGCACTTCAAAACACATATGACTGCTCCTATAAATGTTAATTGGGTTCCTGGGAAAAGTAATATTTATATTCTGGGAAAAACGGTGAAATTTCGATTCTTAGTATTTAGGTAAAAATTACGTATTCCTATAAATGATAATTGGGTTCTGGGAAAAGTGATTCTGGGAAAACGGTGAAATTTCGATTCTTAGTACTTAGGTGAAAATTATGTTAATTGGTTCTGAGAAAAGTAATATTTATATGATTCTGGGAAAACGGTGAAATTTCGTATTCTTAGTAAATAGGTAAAAATTACGTATTCCTATAAATGTTAATTGGTTCTGGGTAAAGTAATATGATTCTGGGTAAAACGGTGAAATTTATTGACAAGCTAAATTTAGCGAGCATAGTCGGAATGGAGTCGGAGACGTCATTGGGAATAATAAGAATGAAAATAAAAGATAGGCAGAGTGCTGAACGTACAGCTCTATTTATGCAACCCTTAGCGGCACAGGAATGGTTGTACGCGAGGGAGAAAAAAAAATCCTTACAACACATGAATTGTGAGTGATTTAAGCAAAAACCTGCTTTTTTCAGTAAATGTATGCGTATTTTAAACTGATGTCATGAATAATTTAAAAAAAAATAACCTGTATAAATTTGATCACGACTCGATTTGATTCATATTGAGCCTGAAGATGAATTTTTTCTGGTATATATTGTTCTTTTTTGCAGCATTAGCTAGCGTTGCTGGTGAACAAGAGTGTTGTTATTGCGTGTACGACAAGACCCGCGTTTATCATATATCACATGGTGGTGAGAGTAAGCAGATACTTGTCATGGATGCAAATGAGTTGGAGAAGAAGAAGGAAGGAACTTCAAAAGAAAACAACAAAGACAAACAATGAACAAAGTTTATTATGAACTATGAACAAAGTTTATTAATATCATCTAATGTTGTTAGTTTATCAAAATGTGATGAAAGTGATTTTAGACGTGCATATTCCACTGTCGGTAGACTTTCTAGATCTCTGTGTAAAAAATGTTTAGGTACACGTGTCAATAAAGCATAATCCTTTAAAATAATTGTCTCTTTTGATAAAGCGTGTTGTAGACAACTTGGGAAGACGCAGCAAACACCCGGGTCGCATCCCGTCGCGGTTAAAGCAAATACATGTGGAATCCGTTCACATTTTTTAACACAGCATTCTTCTACATCCTCCACTAATGTTGATAGACTCCACAGTCGCTTAGCAACAGGATAAATAAACTTCAATAGATCTTCGCGCGTATACTCAACGTCATAACCTTTTTTCACCAGTTGTTGCCTTAAGTATAACAATGTATTCAATCCAGTTTCTTCTTCTTCTTTCTCACCCATTTTTTTTCGTCACAGTTAAATTCGTATACACAAAATAGAACACTTCAAAAATTTAAGTCATCAATAAAAAAAAATGTTAATTTTATCAAGTGTTTATCTTGAGAACATGTTAATTTTTTCAAGTGGGTTATCCGGTGTTCTTCTAGGAAGGATCATGTTAATTTTTTTTCAAGTGTTCTGGGAAAAAAAAAGTTGGGAATTATATATTTTACCCGCGATGATAATTTTCAGTTTTTACACGCGTCTTATTGGATGAGAAACTTAATTAGTTAAAAAATATGCGGTTATATAAACGTGAAAAAATTAAAAATACCCATTTTTGAAAAGAAAGTTGATAAGCATGGAACAATTTTATAAATTTGTCACTGAGAACAAGATCGACGTGAACGAAGTAATGAGATTACAAACCGAAAGAATGGTGAAAGAAGAAGAACAGCAGCAACGAGCAGCAGCAGTCGCGTTGAAACGAAAACAACATCTCGCGAGATTAGAAAAGGAACGGGCTGCTGCGATCGAGAATCAACGGTTAAAGGAAAGGTGGGACAGCGTTTCCGTCTCTTCGATTCCTTCGATACCCGGCTCTTCGATACCACCCGTCTCTTCGATCCCTTCGACGATACCACCCGTCTCTTCGATCCCTTCAATGTGCGAAATTTATAAGCAGATGGATGCTGCTGCTGGCAACATTCCAAATTTATCACCGTTATCTGGTTGTGATTCACCCGTTGAATTTAGAGATGAAGCTGACGATGGGGCAGTAGAAGTTCTTGATGAGAGTGGTCAACAGCTAGCTACACCCGACAGCAACCTTTTCAACTATATATTTACGTCGCCCGTGGTGGAACCTCAAACAGCGGCGGTACGCCCCAGGGGAAAAGTATAGATGTTTTGAGGAACGCATACATGGAGTTGGAACAAGGTAGATTAGAAGAACACGTAGACAAGAGAAACTATAGACGATCACTTTTTTTAAAAAAAAAGGAACAAATTGTAGAATCATACGGAATACTTAGTAGAGTTGATAACGACATAGTAGTAACGGCCGAAAATAAATTTAAAGAATTGAAATTTATTTACAACGAAAAACAAGAAAACTTAACACATTTAGTCACCATAAAAGATAAATTAGCAACGCTTGAGATGATCGCATCGAGATATGTATTATTAGATAAAGCTGCCAACAAAAAAAAGTAATATCTAGTTTGAAATTGTAAAATTAATAGTTTGAGATGAGATAAATTTTTTTGTATTTTGGGACACCTAGTTTGAAATTGTATTTATTAGATAAAGCTGCCAACAAAAAAAAGTAAAAGTATCTAGTTTGAAATTGTAAAATTAATAGTTTGAGATGAGATAATTTTTTTGTATTTTGGGACACCTAGTTTGAAATTGTAATGAGATGTAAATAAAGGGTTTATATATAACGCTGTTGTGTTACTTTTTAATAAAAAAATGGAATTTATAATAGAGGAGGTGAATAAAACTGGGGTTTTTACACCAGGTGGGATATTTGAAAAAAAAATTAAAGAAAACATTTCTATACAAAGACAATTATTAAAAAATATATCCGTTAATATTTCGAAGGAGCAATTCCTGGATATTTACAAAGAAATTCAACGTTATACTATCGGGGATATTATCGCATATTATTCGTTGTTAATTGTGTTTTTTGAAGGTGTAGAGAAAAGCCAGGAATTATTTATTCGTGATATTACAAAAATCACGTGTCAACATCTTAAAGATTGTTGTCTCGACGTGAACTTTGACACCGCTTATTGGGGAGTAACGACAACGAAATTTCGAAGGAGCAACTCCTGGGTAAAGATACTATCGGGGATATTATCGCATATTATTCGTTGCTAATTGCGTTTGAAGGAGGAGGAATTATTTGTGGTAAAAAAAAATAAAAAAATCAAAGACTGCTGCTGTCTTGTGTGTGCGACGACGAACGAAATGGATTGGGAACATCATTTAAGAATCAAAATATTTTCTTATTACGTCGTACTCATGGAGGAAAACGAAGAGAATTTGTTTTTTTTTTACAAGTGTGCAAAATATGCGCGGGGATTAAGTGATTTTTACCGTTTAAAAAAATCAGATCGAGAACGAATGCAAATAAGTGAGATATGCGTTTATTTACATAAGCGTAGCATGAAAAATTACAATGAGGGAAAATATTCCCTAAATTACAGATATTGCGGTAATCACAATCCACCAGCGCCTGACTATATAGAATTATACATGGAATTATTAGATGAACATTATCGTAGAATTAGAGTTGAGAGTGACGTGTTGAATTTGATACCTACACGAATATATTATATATTCGAATATATACATCCGTTTGGTGACGGTAATGGTCGTGTGGGAAAAGCTTTACACGCTATATTGAGAAATAATTTAACGTGCGGAGTAAAGTCTTTTAAACAACATAAAATGTTATGTGAGCAACTAGAAATATTACAATGTAAAAAAGGTCAACGTGTTTTTGAAGATAGAAAATCACATTTGCATACGTTACTTAATTTGAAAGATATATTAGAGTAGTTTATGTAAATAACTAATAAAATTATCGCTAAGATATACAGAGTGAAAGAAATTACGAATAAAAGTCAACATGTTGTCGTTGACACCGCTCATGTACTCGATAGTTATCGCGTGTGTTGTTGTTGGACACGTGAATATATATTCACCGGTTTTAAGATCGGATAATATGATACATGGTTCTTTCATAACTGTTACGTTTTGTTTTATTTTTTTGATCGATTTTTTTGACACAGTGTCATAATCAAACATTTCAAATTCACGTGTGTCTAGCCGTGATGAATTTTTTTCCTCACAATTTTCAAAAAAACACATTTCATAATCTATATCTTCTTCTACTTCTTCTTTTGAAATAATATCATAAATATCGTAAATATACGATTGTTTGTGAATCATCGCGCGGGGATTGTGTTTCTCACAAAAACAAACAAAGCAACAGGTTAAATTTAACAAAAATCGTACACTTATTTCACCGTCTTTGCATTTAAGCGCTTGGTGGAAAAAATTTGGTGATTTACAATACAGATATACCGCTATAGTTACACCTACATCACCGTATTTTCTATGTATGTATACGAATACATCGTATAATGAAATACATGATTTCCTGTTCCAACAACCACGATATATCCAGAAAGAGTAGGGCGTATACATGCGGTTGTTATTTATAAAAGCTATACGGTGATAAATTTCAGTGTGCCATGGCTCAAAGTCGGCTGGTATTATAGGAAAAAAAAAAGAATTATATATATGACATCCTCTTTTGGGAAAAAATGAATAAATAAATCGTCGATCTCTTACTAATACTATATGACGTCCTTCATTTAAAATACACCAGTTTCTATCGTGTTCATACATATAGGGAATTGTCATATAAAATTCTTCATTTCTCGCGATGACGTGACGTGATTTTCCACACCCGGGTAATACATTCCCACCATCGTATGTCCAATATTGATGCGGAACACACCAACAAGCTGTGGGTTTGGTGTCGCCGTCTTCTTGTAGTTGTGGAGCTAGTCTTATGTAGCCACCTTCGTAGATATTCACTAAACCCATCAACCAGTACAGCAAACCGATTTCTCGGTTGGGAAAAAAACGAAAACATGTGTACAACAGCACCCTTCTTAATAATTCAGCGATAGTTGTTTCTTTTGAGCGTTTACTGTCTTCATTTATTTCTTCCTCTTCTTCTTCTTCTCTTCGGCGTTTACTCATCGTGAATTTTTTTTTTTTGTCTACGGTTAGAGTTAGAACAGACTTTGACCGTTTTATATTTAAACGACACCCTACATTTGAATTTTCTGGGTTTTTTAAAACAAAATTATTATAATTAGTAGGGTATAAAAACTCGTTTTTGTTTTTTTTTAAAACAAAACGACCATCATGAATAGCGAGAATAATCCCAAAAGCGATGAGGAAGAACGTGCTGAAATTTTACAAAAAATGCGTGATTTAAAAGAGCTAACTACAAAATATATTATTAGTTATCGCAGCGTGCAGCAAGCTATGACGGAGTACGCTTTAAAAGGAAAAAAAGACGGTGAATTGTTGAATTGGGATCATTACCGGGCGATACTTCAGGAAATTTCAAATGATGTTTTGCATAATATGCCGTCAACAAACAGTGTGGTTTGAACGGTGTTATTTTACGTGTAGAAAATGTGATGTGAATATAATGTATTGTGATTTATGCAGAAGAATTTCCCCACTAGTAATTGGAATACGTGTCTCGTGTTCTCGATGCGATTGTATAAAAAGGAAACAACGTTGGGGTTTGCAATTTGATAGAGACGTGTTATTATGAAACGTTCATTCATATGTACAGCAGATTTTGATAAAGCCGTGGCTATACAGGATGCTAGAAGAAAGCAAAAGAAAGAAGAAGAAGAAGAAGAAACGTCGACATTATCGCCATCATCATCCCCGCTAGCAGTAGCGGAAGCAGAACTACAGAGACATGAGATCGATACGTATGAACGGTGTATTTTGGAGATATTAAACAAGAAGATCAACAAAGTGTATTTTGATGCTTGCGGGTGTGTTATTACACAGGAAGAAAAAGTTAACCTGTTTCTCGCAGACGCTTTGAAAGAAATAGATCGTGTAGAACTGCGTCATAATTTTCTTCAAGATGTTAAACAAGCCATACCACACTATGATATAACGCTTGTCTCTAATATATTAAAAATGATAAAATGTGACACGCACATGCGTAAACTACGTGAAGATAATTATCATTATTTTAAAGATAAATTGATGGATTTTTAATTTTTTTGTCATTCTGCTGTAAGATGTATTCGCGTTATGATAGCGAGTTTAACAAAATTGTAAATCATACAGATTTATTTGGTGTAAAAGGAGAAGAGATATTAAAAAATGTCACGCATATTATGGATTGTGAATGTTATCGCATTAATTCGTTGGTTTATTTTCGCGAGGTTTCGCTGATTTATATGGATAGTGGGAAATACGAAATGTTTCATTGTTTTATTGAAGACGCTCAAGATTACGTGAAAATGACTAAACCAGATAAACGCACTATTTATCATCAATTTCAGATTCACGGGTTAAAATTATATAATTATCGAAAAAATCCGCGATATTACAATCAAGCGGAATTTTTAGACGAATTTAAAAAAAAATTTAGCGGTAGACCCGAGATTTTATTTGGTTATAAAGGGGGTAAAATTGAATCTGATTTATGCGCGTTAATGGGTGTGGAATGTGTAAATTTAGAACATTTTGGTGTGGAAAAATATGAAAAAATAGCTAGATATTTTCTTAAAGATATAAAGGTATGCAGGGAACATGTAAAACATAATGTTCATTGTTCTTTATACGAAGTTAGGCTTTTCGCAGCACAGGTTGCCGAGTTAACACACGATAGAAAAAAAAGAGATAAAATTTTGTATTCCTATGGGTGATAAAAAAATAATAATAAAAAATCCGCGTTTTTGGTTTCATTCAGCAGACGAGTATGGAAAAACACCGGCGAAACGTTCCAACCACGAGTATCATTTTCGAGAACAAAGTGCACGTCAAGGGGCTATTATCGAACCTTATGTTAATGAGAAAACGAGAGTTATTACTTTTACATCTATAAATTCAGGCTTGAAAAACCAAATTGGGTATCCATTTTCTTTAACGCGCACTCCCGATTTAAACGCGTGGGAAAAAAGAAAAATTATTGATACTATAGAAATTAAAATTTCTAAAAATGTGCAGACTGAAGAACATGGTAGTATTTTCTTCACTATACTTCAAGTAAATAAAGATTTGCTAAAAGTAACTCCTGCTTTTGTTGAGCACTATATAACATCGGATCAAATAATTCCTCGAAATTCAAAAGATGCATATTTTAGTTTACCTATGTTTTCAAGTTCAGTTAAAATTGACAATTTAAAATATGATTTATCTCGAGACGACGATTTAATTTTACTTCAACATATTGAATTTAAAGAATTCATTAAAACGAGAAAGAATGTAAAATACGGTGTAGCTCACCTACCTTACGTAACGTATGAAACACGTGTAATTTATTCCGATAATTTTTTTTAAAAATAAAGATTTGTTGAAAGCAAAAAAAACTAAAATAAGATTTGTTGAAGCAACAAAAAAAAAACTACGTCTTTGTTTTTTCTCTATAATTTATTTTTGAATTTTATTATGTTATTTATATTTTTTAAAAAAATTTATTTTAAATAATATTTTTTGGGAGCCATTCTTCCACCAAATTGTTGAAATGTGTCTACACTCGGCTGCACCAAACCACCAAATTGTTTTTTTTTAAATTTCTTCACTTTCACAACCCCGTTTTTTATTTTTCTTAAAATGTTGTTTTTGGTGGTTTGAAAATCTTTCATAATATTCATGACTTTTTGAATTTTTTTACCACGACCACCTCTTTGTCTTTTTTTTCCTCGAAAACCCGTGTTTCTCCGGTTTCTACTCATTTTTTTTTTCGTTTTATAATTAATTTATTACTTTTTAAAGTATCCGCGCGGCCAGTATTCGTCACCGTAGTTGGCAAAAATTTCCTGATGGGGTTTTATACCCGCGGTTGCATGTAATTTAAATCGATTATTGTGTTTAGTTGTTCCTGTAAAACAAGCGTTATTTTTATGTCGCGACCCCTTCGCATCATTACAGAATCGAGGCGCTCCATCCGTTGATTTATAAGCATCGACACAGTGACGGGGACCATCGCACAAGCTATATTGTGCGATTGTTTTAGCACCGTATTTTCGATCCATACGTTTTACTGTGGTTCTTTCACCTGTGTACGTAGAGACGGTAGTATCGCGTCTAAAAGGTTTTTTCCAAGCGTACAACCCTTTGCCTGCGTTTGGAATCTGTGATTTTTTAACACGTAAGTTATCATCTTTTGCTAGATGAATCCAACATTTATGCGTGTGAGCTGTTCTTTTTCGACATCGTTTTCTTTTTAACGTGAAGCTTCGACATTGTAAAACAGCGCGTACATTTTGCGAAATTAAACTCATTTTTCGACCACCTCTATTCACACCTTGTTTAACCATTTTTTTATTTATTTTTTTTTTAAAATATTGTTCTTATTCCCATGTAGAGATCCTGGTTATTTTCTATTTTCTCTCTCTTTGTGATAAATTTTATTAAACATTCTATCTTATACAATATATCTGAAGGTATGTATAATATTTTTTCCTGCATATCATTAAAGCGTTGCGTTAATTCAAAACTTGAAATAAATATTAATTGTTTTCCTTCGTTATTTTGAAATTCTTTAAGACAGTCTTGTAAGATAAAAGGAGAGAATAATATTTCTGCATCATTATCGAGAATTTCGTATCCCATGTAGGTATGTTCGTTTTCTTTATTTTTTAAATAAACCTCGATGTGAATGTGACCGTAATCCATGGCTGGGTACTAAATACTAAAAAAAAAAACCCCCTGTCGCTGTTGTTTTATTATATTATTTTTTTTTAATTTCTTTTAATTTTTTAGTTTTAAAAAAATGGGTGAAATGTGTTCTAAAGATAAACCTTTTTTTACATTTAATTGTATAAATATACGTGATTCAGAAAACGTAGTGATCGATCGCGTTGATGGTGAAGTAAAAGAAGAAGAAGAGAGAAGAAAATTTCCTTTTTTTTTTAGAAGTAAAAGAAAAAATGGCTGAAAAAAACCCTTATGTGTTTACAGATGAAGATGTGAGTGAATTAAGGGTATTATTAGAAGAACGTAAAAAAAGAGGAGATGGAAAAAGAGTTGAAGAAGATTTTAAAACTAATACTATAAGTTCTTCTTATAATGAAAAATTTAAATTTTCTCAAAAAACACTACACGTTTCGATTGCGCGAAAATCAGGTATGAATTTTATCGCCTTCATTCATTCGTTACGTGTAGTGTTTACTTACTTGCTGAATGTAGCTCGAGCGTCTACAAGTTCAGAGAATGATTACGTGCGTTTTATTTTCTCACACGCTCCAAAATCTTATTTTTCAACTGCTGTTCTTCAACTTAAAGATTTTAACGTCAATTTTTTATTAAATATTTTTGAAAAAATGATGCAAAGCAACCGTGCGTTGATCGCTGACGGGTGGGAATCAAACGTGGTAATTCAAACTTTTCCACACACGTATAATAAAAATAAAAAAAACAACAAACAATTGGGTAGAAAAAGAATATATCAGCAATTGGGTAGTGGAGGCGGCGATGATGATGAGGGGGGTGGTACCGGTGGTAAAAATGTGGAAAAATACGGTCGCGATCAACGCATGGGTGTTTTTTCCATAGTGTGTGACGGGTTAAACAAAATCATTAAAAATTGTTGCTTCGCAGTTAGTTTATTAGTGGGTTTATCGTGGTTAAAAAAAGACACGCGGTATGTGCAAATGGAAAGATCCCCACATACAGCTGTCGATACACTGTACACTATTGATGAGGTTCGTGAGATTTATGACAAATGCGGTATAGTTGAAGGATGTTGTGTGGGGGGAAAACATTACGTCGGTGTTTATCAGAATTTTCTTAAACGACAGGGTGTTGATTTAGTAGTATATTCGGATCAATTTGATAACGATATAGTGTATGATTCGCGATGCGATAAAGAGGGTAATTTAATTAAGTTAACCAACGACATTGTTTGTTTGTGGTTAAATAATAAACATTACGATGTCGTTTTAAGCATGGTTAAATTTTCGAAGTTACCACCGAGCAAATTTTGCGTTAAATGCATGAATTATTACTTAAATCATGAGCGTAAAGATACGCATGTGTGTCATAATCATTTGACATGCCAACGTTGCTATGAACAATCTAAATGTCATCGCACCATCGACTGCAAAATTGAGTGTTCTAATTGTAACATTTTATTTTATAATAATAAATGTTTTTTAGCTCATTTATCGAACCGTGTTTTTTCCCCTCAACAGGGTAATTACGGAAAATTAACACCGTGTAGTTACTTATTTTTTTGCCAAACTTGCGCTAAGATTGTACCGCGTTTTCGTTTTTTTTCTGCAAAGAATACGAAAAAGCATGATTGTAATAAGCAGTTTTGTTACCACTGCAACGACTATAAGGATAAAACGCATTTTTGTTATATGAAAACCGTGAAAACAAACAAACAAATTGAACAGCCTACTTTATTTTTTTTTGATTTTGAAACGCGCGTCGATGAAAATAAATTAATGGTGCCGTATTATTGCGTCGTGCAAAAAGTGTGTCGTAAATGTGAAAATATTGAGTTTAAAAAAAGTAAAAACCACATCGCGAGCGATAATATTCAACCTTGCTGTGGAAAACGTGAATTTGTTTTTCAAGGGTGTGATACTGTAAAGGAATTATGCGAGTTTCTATTAGCACAAGAAAATTCTGTTTGGTTAGCGCATAATGGGGGGCGATTTGACACAATTTTTATTTTTCAATATCTCATTAATGAAAAAAAAATTTACCCTGACACTATAATGAATGGTTGTAAAATAATGATGTTGAAAATCCCTGATAAGAAAATAACTTTTTTCGATAGCTATTCATTTTTACACATGAAATTGTCTAAAATTCCAGAAACAATGGGTCTTGAAGAATTAACGAAGGGATTTCACCCGTATAAATTTACAGATTTATCCTATGTAGGGGATATTGTCGTGCGTGATTATTTCGATCTTGAAAATATGGAGGAGAAAACAAAAGCTAAATTTGAAGAATGGTATTTGAAAAAAAAAGAAAAACCATATGTATTTGAAGAAGAAATGTATTATTACTGTAGCTCGGACGTCGATATTTTACGAAAAGGGTGTATTAAATTTGCTATGTTTATGCGTGAAACTTCGGGGGTTGCCCCTTTTTACGACACAGAATGTATCACCATAGCGAGTCTGACGTTAAAAGTATTTCGTATGAATTTTTTAAGAGACAAATGTGTCGGAATCATTCCCGCTAGCGGTTATAGGGGGCGTGCTAATCAAAGTGTTGTAGCGCTAATGTGGCTAGATAAAATAAACGCAGAAGAAGCAAACGGTATGTTAGAGTATAAATGTTCGCGAAATGGTGAAAAGCAAATTTTGGGTCGTTATGTCGACGGTTTTTACGACAACACCGTCTATCAATTTCACGGTTGCTATTTTCACGGTTGCGTGAAATGTTATTATCCCTACGAAACGAATCGTTTAAATAATACGAAATTTACGCATCTTTACGCAGCGACAAAAAAATTCACGCATGGCATGGAAAAAGCCGGTTATAAAGTAATAGAAAAATGGGAATGTGATTTTCAAGAAGAATGTAAATTCACGAAAAAAAATATAATTGAAAAAAAGATTTTTTACAGCGCTTATCTCCCGTTAGAAGTAAGAGATGCGCTTTACGGTGGTCGAACATCGCCTGTTTGCTTATTTAAAAACACAAACATGGATGAAAAAATTAATTACGATGATTTCACATCTTTATATCCTTACGTTCAAAAAGCCAACAAATTTCCCGTCGGTCATCCGACGATATATATTAAAGAAGAATGTGAGCGGGTGAAAATAGCTGAAGTATTCGGTTTAGTAAAATGCCGTATTCTACCGCCGCAACACTTGTATTTTCCCGTTTTACCCGTGCGTCTTAACGACCGGTTAATATTTCCTTTGTGTCACGCGTGCGCCAGCAGGATTCAATTAACACCGTGCGCGCATAACGAAGATGAACGGTGTATTTCGGGTACATGGTCTAGCGTAGAAGTAAATAAAGCTATTGAAAAAGGTTACAGAATCATTGAAACTTATGAAATTTACCATTATCCGCGTCAAGAAAGAATTTTTCAAGAGTTTGTAAATTGTTTTTTAAAAATAAAACAGGAGGCGAGCGGTTTTCCCGACGAATGTTATGACGACGATAAAAATTTAATCGATTCCGAAGTTGATAAATATATCGCTGACTACTATAGAAACGAGGGTATTTTATTAGAAAAAGAGAAGATAGAATATAACCCCGGTTTACGAGCTACAGCGAAAAATATATTAAATTCACTTTGGGGTAAATTTGCACAAAACGATAATAATACAAAAGTCGATTTTTTATCCGATTACCACGAATTATTAAGGCTAGCGAACGATCCGAATGTAGATTTAACTTCGACTGATTTTGTTAACGAAAACACCTTACGTGTCACTTATCAAAAAACCGATGTCGTTACTACCCCGTTAAGAACCGGTAACGTAGTTATTGCGAGTTTTGTCACAGCCTACGCGCGCTTGAAATTGTACGAGTTGATCGATAGCTTAGGCGAGCGTGTTTTGTATTTTGACACCGACTCCGTAATTTACACAGTAAAACTAGCGACGTAGCGGTTAAGAGGGGGAATTATCTGGGCGATTTAACAAACGAGTTTAAAAAAAATGAATGGATCACTCAATTTTGCGCGACAGGTCCAAAATCGTATTCGTATCGAACAAATTTAGATAACGAAATTGTGCACATAAAGGGTTTTAGTTTAACCAATGAAAAAATAAAAAAACAGTTAAATTTTGAATCATTAAAAAATTGCGTCGAAAATAAATCGCAGCTGATTAAAATTAAATATACAGATAAAATAACACGCGATAAAATCAACCATATTTTCACCGCTGACGAAGAGAAAAAATTCACTTTCACTTTTAACAAACGTGTAGCTAAAAATAATTTTTACACCGTTCCTTATGGTTTTTTGTAGAGAGTTCAATTAAATGGCGCTGTAATACCCTTTCAACACCCGTTTATGTTAACATTATGCGGTCCGTCGCAGTGTGGTAAAACATTTTGGCTTTACAAATTATTACAATCCATCGAGACCATGATAACACCTTTAATCGATAAAGTTTTGTTTCTATACACGTCTTATCAACCCCTGTACAGTGAGATCGAACGCGTGGGGAAAGAAAAAAATCTGGAAATTGAATTTATTGAGTGTACTAAAGGAATACCAAAAGCAACTGATTTGCAAACTAATTTAAACGATAATACTTTAGTAATTTTAGACGATCTTATGACTGTTGCTGCTTCTTCGAAAAAAAATTTAATTAATTTGAATAACTTTGCGTGTCGTGACGCCCATCATAAAAATATTAGTGTTATTTTTGTGTGTCAAAATTTAATGTACGGCGATGGTAAATTACGCAACTCACGTGTCAATAGTCAATATCATTTAATGTTTAAAAATTTAGCCGATGTTAGAAATATGTATACTATAGCCGATAATAAACAAATTAATCGTGAAGTATTCACATCTATTTTAGACGATGTAAATAAAGACCCCTATGGTTATTTATTATTTGATAACGCGACCAATAGTTATGAAAATACTCGCGTACGCACTAATATATTTCCCGGTGAAAATACATTAATTTATAACGTGTAATTTTTTTTTCTTAATAAAAAATTTTAAAAAAAAATATATTGATTGTTATTGTAATTTTTTACGTTCATCATTCTAATACAAGATGCGACGGCGAAAACAGCGTCGTCAATTAGGGGGTTTTTACGACGCTTTTCATGCGAAACAAACAAATCAACTGAAATATTTATACCGCAAGAAAAAAAAACAAAGAGGTAGTGGTGTCAAACCGCGGAAACGAACAGTTGGTAAAATTCTGTATAACCCCGACTGGTGAAATGGGTAGCAAAAAGGCGGTTTTGGTCTTCTTAGTTTATTCATGCCGAGATCACAGAAAGAAAAAATTTTTTTTAAACAAAAAGGGGGGTCAACTGTTTACGCTCCCGGAATGCGTAAGAATTTCTTAGGAATTCCTCAATATGGTAGAGGGTTGAAAAAAAGACAAAGAGGAAATGGGTTGAAAAAAAGACAAAGAGGAGGTGTTTTGAAAAAAAGACAAAGAGGAGAAAAAAAAAGACAAAAAGGAGGGTTTGGGGGGTTGTTAGCTATAGGGAGCTTGCTTGCAGGATTAATGTAAAAAAAAATTTTTATTAATAAAAGACTCTGTAAAACTACGACAACATTGTTGATTTTCTTCTTTACTTTTACATTTTTTAACTATTAATTTATCGATTATATCACCAAATCTAAAATCGATTTTTTTTTTTAAATTTATTTCGTTATTTATTTTTATTTTATTGTTTTTCCATTTCCACCAGTGATTAGCATTTTCTATGTTTTTGCATTTTTCGTATAAATATAATAAACTCCAATAACCACAAGTATACGTTATTTTTGATTGTAATTGACGTTTCTGTACGTAAATAAATTTCTTTTGTGTTTTTTCTGCATATTTCAACCAAGCCAATAATCGCGACGATAAAAATCGACTGACTTTGCAAAACTATCGAAAAAATACATTTTATCCCCGCTCAACCAAATAGCTATCCAATGGCGCCCATCAGCGTCACTTTCATCCGTATTCCATATCCAACAACAATTTTTTGTTATATTTTTAGGCAATACGTTTGCCGGAAAAGCACCCAAAAAATATTTTTTTAATATAACATTTTCAGACGCTAGCTTTTCAATTTCGTTAGTGTACAGAAAACGTTTTAAAAAACATACGAATTTACATTTTTTTCCGACCCTCATTTTTTTTTCTAATCAGATAGTCTACCACGAGCTTTTTTACGTGCTTTAATAAATGCCAGATTGGTATCAGATGGGTAAAAATTTTTTTTTTTTCTGGTATAAGATCGAGAATGTCGTCTGCTGATGAACTTCCTGTCTCAAGCCCTCCTGCTCCTCCTGCTGAGCTTGTATCACCGTCCGTTGTATCGCCGGATTCGTATTGTTTTGTAGTGTAGTGTTTTCTCAATACAGTATTTTTAATGATGCTAGCAGGCATATTTTTATTTTTTTTAAGTATTTTAAAGCAACTCTTCGTTCATTAACGTTTAACATAAACTGTTTACTCGCGTTGTGTGATAAATCATATATTAAATCTGCACGATTAATGCTTTTATTACCCATTTGAAGAGTGTTGCTTTTCAGTCCTTTTTTATTTAAAAATTCTATTATTTTTCTTTCACTAGGTGTTTTTGTTTCTTGACTTTCTTCCTTATCGGTTTTTTCTTTTTTTGTTTCATCACCATCCCCTCCAATAGCCGTTAAATTGTCGGCTTTACGTTTGAGAGCATTTTTTTGTTTTAAAAAACTCACTACGCTTTCACCGGGGTGTTTGTTTTGTCTAACAGCGTTTTCCATCGCTTCCTTTTTTTCTTCCAACTGAAATTCATCTTGTTTTTTTATTCCTTGAAGTAGTTTCTTATTTTCATGATCGTTTTTTAAATATTCAAACATCTCGTTCAATTTAACAGCATCAACTAATTGTAATTTATTCATTTTCTTTTTCAAATTTACTTAAAAATTTAACCGCTCTTTCAAATACAAGGCTAAGACAATGATCCTCGCATAACATGATCTTAAGATCATTTGAATTAATTTTTCCGCATGCCATTTTTTTAAGTAAATACAAATAATCGTCGCTGCATTTTATCGGTATTCTTTTTTCCACAATATTTTTGGCTAAAAGTAATATCTTTTTTTTTAAATTTTCATCGTATAATTTATGTTTTTTAATCATATTTACTTTAAAAAATTCTCTAACCGAAGGGATGAATTTTTTTTTATTTTTTTCTTTTTTTTTTTTCAACAGCTGATGGTATAATATTAATGATTTTAACACACCCGTCTCATTTTCATCATCATCATCATCATCATCATCATCATCATCATCATCATCATCATTATCATCATCATCGTCATCACTTTCAGACATCAACTCATTTTCTGAAAAACCAGATGATTCGTGTTTTTCTATTTTTTTCTTTTTTTTTCTTTTTTCATTTTCTTCTTCTTCTTCTTCTTCTTCTTCTTCTTCTTCTTCTTCTTCTTCTTCTTCTTCTTCTTCTTCTTCTTCTTCTTCTTCTTCTTCTTCTTCTTCTTCTTTTTTTTTTTTTTCTTCTTCTTTTTCTTTCTTTTTTACATCCATTTTCAAGCAAATTTCGACGCTACTGGATGAACTATAATATGTTCTTTATTTAAATGTATTTTTTTATCAATTATATTTCCTGGCTGTATAGTTTTAATTTTTTTTTTTTTTTTTGAATTCCCGTTAGTTTTTTCCATGGTGAGAATTAAAAACGGAATGAGTATGTTTTTTTATACCTCATAAATTTATACATCATATAACAAACGCGCTGGTGTTTTCATTCCGACTTTTATTTCATTACGAAATTCGCCAATGTAGAAAATGTTTCCCGCATTCGTATCGGCTGAGAAATTCATGTGAACGTTAACAACGCCGCTGGGTCGATTCGGTAGCACTTTCAAATGTGTGTCGGAATTTGTAGTTAAATCGAAAGCTAAAACCGCATATCCATTTATAAATTGATTGTAAGTTACCGGCATTTCAGAATGATCTCTATTAAGAACATTGCGTAATTGCTCGTATGCTTCAACTGAATTTTCTATCGTTCCAATAGACACGCTATTTACTGTGACGTTTACATTTGAATAATTCTCCCATGCGAAATTAAACACATTCGACCCCATAGTACCAGCAAAATTGTTACGTCTCAGGTACACGATAAATAAACGAACAGGACATGATCCATTAAACACATCGTTTTCTATATGCGATCTTCGAACACCAGCTATTGACGACGTCACCGTGCGGAATGTTGTCGAATAATATCGCGCTTCTTGCGAATCAGTGACAAACGCTGTATTTAAAGCGCTACTCAACTGGTCTTTGGGCTTGTAAACAGGTACACGTATATGAAATTCTTCTAATGACATTCTCATAACAGCAAAATCTGCATCCGCGTGATTCCCACCCATGAAAAGGAGTGCATAGGGCGCTCTTACATATTTTAGTTCCAGTTTAAAAGCGGACGGTATAAAAACTTCACCGCCCAATTCGCTGAAACACGGAAGATCAATTTTATCAATAAGTTGTACTCCATCTATATTGTTTGTAAGATTACGTCTATTCACACTCCCCACGTTATGTCCTTGAACGGTATTCATCTGTCCATGGGTATCAAAATAACCGCAATTTATTTGTGGTGAATCTTTATACATTTTAGGCGTTTCACGGGTAAGAATTTTCAAATACGCCGCTAGGAAATTAAAATTAGAAGCAGGCGTGATTAAACATTCATTAATCTTCAATTCTGCAGAGCGCCACATAGTACGCAAAGGAAAGCCGGGCGGTGTAAAATTAGCGTTTGCCTGAAGAGCAGCAGCACCGTCTCGTAGTGATATTTTTGCATGCATTCTTGCACCACTTGTTTTTATTAACCCCACATTATTTCCCTGTCGTTTAAATGTGTACGCATCTGCAAAAGGCGTATTGGGAACAGGATGTATCACATCAGTACGATTTTCCGTAAAAAGATCGTTAAAAGGTGATGGTTTAAATAACTGTAAAGGTTTTGAAAATAATGTCTCGTGTTGATCGACTTCTTGTTCATGACCATCGTGGGTAGACATTTTTTTTTTAAATGTTAACTTTAAGAATTCCCTTTGTCGTGTCCAATAACTTCGGCAAAAACATACCAAGTGCCATACCCGCCCCAAAACCCCGGCCTTTTTGTTGTTTTCTTTTTGGTTTTCTTCGTCTTTTTATTTTTTTTCTATTGCGCGCCATACTATCAGCAATAAAAAACCAAACGAAATGATTTTTTACAAAACAACACACGGTATTTATAATTTTCAAATTAAATATTTTTTTTTTTATTTTTTTAACATTTTTTTATTTTTTTTTTTTTTTATCTATTTAAAATACGTAAAAGTTCAGGATGTAATGTATCTTTTTTTCTTTTTTTTGCAGGTTTTACATAATTTTTTTCATGTTGTTCATCCATATTAGGAGGTAGCCCCACGCGCCCATTGAGTAAAATTTCTCCTTTAGTTTGTTTTGTTTCTTGTTTGATTACAAAATAATTTCGATTATATCCCCCGCCATTTCTTCTTCCATATAATAATTCCAAATAGTCTTTTTCATCTAATTGTGATGTTTTCTTCTTGGTATTCATTTTTTTCTCTTTACACCCTCTCTTCAAACAAATTCAAAGTGACCGAAATTTCTTCACCACGCATTCTTTTATCACTATCTTTTTCATATACAATAAAAAATTGGACTTTTTTTTCCATAGTGTTTGATAATAACATAAACGGTAGTTTTTTTTTAACTACCGAAATTTTAGGGTTTTTTTCATCATGAAATAATAATAAATGTTTAGACAATAACATATGCTGATCAGCTGGTGAGGCTATTCCACACCAATATTTATTCGTATATGTTATATTTTCAATTTTTTTAGTATCATCATTGGTCTGAATATTAGAAAAATCTAATTTTCTGCGAAATATTAAACGAAAATTTCCACGAGTATTTTTACATTCTATAGAATTTAAATTCCATAATACGTTCTTATCAGCATATGAAAAAGACGAAAAAGGAAATGAAATTTCTTTGCTAACCATTTCCAACCTATTTTCTTTCGCTTTAAGATGGAATTTAAGCATAATGAACTACACCTTCGATGCTAACAGTTCCCGAATCAAAAGGTACTTTAACACCTACAGCATCTTTTAACGCAATATGTAACGAAGAAATAAACGCTTTTTTAAATTTTCTTCTAACCGGTACAGATGGGGTGTAACTAATTAGCTCGCCATTCCCTTTTCCTTGTTCGCTCCAACGAATCGGTATTGTAGAAATAAGTTCAGTAGATGAATCACCAATAAAACTTCTTTCAAGTTCATCGCAATAAATAAACATTTTATCTAATCCATCAGATATGTCAGGTAAATGATCTGCTACACGGGTGAATGTTGTATCATAAAGTGTGCCTTTTTTTATTTTAAATGAAAAAGTTTCACTCGCAAACCCTAGCATAAAAGCTAATTTTTTAGAAATTTTCAATGTAAGATAAACAAAAAAAATCGCATTTGTACCCTTTAATGACGTAGTTGACATATGATAATAATCAGGATCTGTCCCATCATATGTTGCTGGTTTTCCGTTGACAGTGATTGTAGTGTTTTCTTGATTGACCCAATAGTCGCCCGATACGTTCGCGGTTATTTTTACTTTACCGCCCGATGTTAACATAAATGCTATATCGTATTCATTTAAAGCGTTATTTAAATACCGCAATAAATTTTCTAAAGTATAGCATCCCTCTGGAATGATGAAATTATCGCTAGTTATGTGCAATAAAACACTCACGTAGTCATCATCTGCTTTACTATATTTCCAATCATAATACTCTAATCCAAAATTAATCCAACAAGAATCATCGGCGATATTTTTCGTCGTTCCCGGGTAAGAAATTTCTGTTAATTCAAAAAACGCATCGTGATTTATTGCGTCGATCGGTTCGGCTAATTTCATTTCAAATTGATTCGTATAATTAACCTCTCCATCTTCTGCAACAGTATTGCTTAAAATTTGCAAATTCATATTGTTTGTAATTCTTCGCGATAAAATATCCCCGTGATTTTTTCACCGTTTAAATCCACCAATTCATACGTCACGGGATCCGTTACAAATACTTTTCTGATTTTAAATTTTTCGTTCGTCCAGCGGCGTAGACTGCTTTTCTCAAAAATATTCGTTTTTCCACGCGCTATTCGCACAAGCGTTCCTTCTTTCAACACGTTTTTAGTAAAAGTGACGGGCGAGATCATCTTACGTAATAATATATTTTTAATTTTTTTTTGTTTTTTATTCTCACGATAAAGCTCGTGGGGTGTAGCGCCACCCAAACTTTTATGCGGTGAATTATTATATCTTTCGAGAATTATGCGAAAATAAGAATAATAATCAAAACTACCCGTCAACGTTAAAACACGGCGAACCATTGTTTTTAAAGTTTGAATTACTCTTTCGACGTGAGAGGCTTTAATTTCTCGATTGAACGTGTGAAAAACTTCAAAACCATATTTTTTACTCAAAGTTTTACGAATTATTTGAAATTCTGATCCTTCGTCACACTGAATTTTCTTAGGAACACCATCTTTTTTTAAAATTTTTTCCATTTTTTCCGCTGTATTTTTTGCCGTTTTTTTCTTTAAAAATTCCACCCACACGTAACGCGAATAGACATCAATACACACGAGCCAATAACGAAATTGACGATTAAATCTCGCCAAATCTTTATTTTCTGCTAAATCAATTTCCCACTGTTCATTCTTTTCACTCACATATATATTTAAACGTCTATATTTTTTTCTAGCCAGTTTATGTTGTTTATATTTTTCTAATTGTTCCAATTCTAACGTTTCTCCTTTTAGAAGTCGCGATGCTTTTTTAATGAAATCTTCAGTAAATACAGTCTTTTTTTTTTTCACCATCTCTTTCTGAAAGAATAAATTATAAAAAAATATTTAACGTAATTGTTCAACCATACGTCTGATCTGTTCAAAACCCTCTGTGTTTATAAGACTGACAAAATCTACTTTATCAGCTGCTTTTAAACCCTCATTCATCTCATCATTATATTTACAAATACAATCTTCTACGCTTAGGCTTTTGTCGATTGTGCAAAAATAAATTAATTCAGCGGTGGCAAACATATTTATGGGAATTACACACGGCTCATTCTTCGACTCACATGCTATGATTTGTTCTTCGTTTTTCTTCTTCTTTGATGTTGCTGTTGTGCTTGTTGATTTATTAGTAGCAGCAGGAGCCTTTCTTTTTTTCCCACCAGCATTCCCGCACACGTCGTGATGAAAACGGCTCAACTGTGTAGCGATCTCTGCTAGCGAATCGTTTTTCTTAAAAGAAAAACTCCCCCATTCGTCTTCCCACGACACGGTTTCTTCTTCTGATGCACCCTCAATAACCACTGGTGTTTCATCACCATCATCATCAAATGCTAAATCTTCTTCGGGAACGATCTGTACTTTTTTTTGCAAAACTAATTCGCCGGTTCCAAACCCGCTGCTACGCAGCACCAGACGAATCTCGTCATTTTTGTAATTTCGATAAGTCGAAATCACAATAAGAACATGTTCACTCCAATTAAAGTGACCATTAGCTTGTTGTATAACGTTAACCAACTGGGGGATCGAATCCATCTCCACTTCCATCATCGACTGCATGGTAAATTTTACACACGCTTTACTCGTCGGGAATACTTTCGCTAAAATCGCTTTATTATTCTTCTTTTGAAGAGCCACCACTTTTTGCGTTAAATCCGCGTACTTTTGAAGTACGCGCTCGTTACTCACATGTTGTTTTAAATATAATTCCATACCGTTCGTGATTAGAAAGAAAATTTTGGCGATTGTTTGTTTGGACCTCGTCTCCTGAGTTCCTGATGGTATTAATGATAATGATAAAATCTTTGCTCTGCTTTTTATAATATATTTTTTTTTAATTAGCGTATAAAATAATGGTTTTTTATATATTCATCGAGTTCATTTGTAAAATCATGCGATCTACTCAACCCCCAATAATATTTATGCGGAAGAGTCGGTACGCCCACGGGTTCAAAAATAACTTTATCACAACCTTTTCTAAAATAATCTTTTTCCAAACCAATTATTTTAAAATCATATGACGAATTAATTAACAGGTATAATTGCTCAGACTGAATCGGCTTTGCATAAATTTCACCCGTATTAATTTTACGGAGAATATCGATATTAACACACAGTTTCATTAGAATTCTTTTATTTTTTTTTCTTTACAGATATTTAAATTATTCTAATTAAAAAAAAAACTACTGTTCACTAAGCTGAGTGATAATGTTTTGATCATTGGGTAATATAAAATTTATATACCGATTTTTACAATAACTTGAGTCCGCAGTACGTATATGAATGGCAGAGGATAACTTTTTTGTTCTTAAATCAACATATCCATAACTCCGCCAATCGTTCAATACTGTATGTACATAATCGCGAGAATATTTTCTATAATTTCTCGCTTTTTTTTTAAAAACGTAGACAGAGTCTTTTAATTTATCTAAATGAGTTGCGCACTTTTTTTTACAATTTTTATACATGCAAATTTCACGTGTTCTATACATATAATTACAATAAAAATAATTTTCCCCATCACCATCAATTTTATCCAATTCCCATTCTAAATTTTTCTCAATAAACGTTATTATCGTCGCAATTGAATACTCTGTTTTTCTTTCAGTCAATAACACGCGCGAGGGATTATGATCTTCACAATAAAATAGAAAAATTATCACTAACGTATATAACAAGTCGACATCAAAACTAACGTAGGATAAAAACACGCTCATAAAAATATCAGGCGCAATAGTAAATAAATAATACGCCGCCATGAAAATTCTTTCGTTATACTTTAAATTAATCGTGAGTAAGAATTCCCGTAGTGAGTCATTTAACGGGTAGAGTACTTCGTCCGTCACACTATTTACACAATATAATTTATGCTGATACAACGCTTTCAAACATCCTGGGGAGTGTTGAGTTAACACTTCTTCCTCAACGTCGAAAGAAATATGCATGAAATAAGAATGTCTAGAATAAAAATTAACATTGCAGCCACGATGTCGCTTCAACATCACACCGTCTCTCAATGTTCGATACACGCACCATTCACGACCAGCGACCTTGGGTAATAAATATTCCCATCCATTTTCTAGAATAACATAATCCCTATCCGTATCCTTGTACAAGTATGCAGCGCTATGAAATAAATAGTCTATGTCATCACAATCTTCTTCTTCTTCTTCACGCGGCGATCTTCTCTTAATTCCCGATATATAATTTCCCTCGTAGTGATCTAACACACCGCACAACCAGTACAACATCCCCATATAACGCGATGAAAAACGTCTCATTTCCGGTATTATGCAAAGCAACATTTTTAGGGATATGGCGGTAGTTGCACGATCAGTTTCAACGCTGTTCATTTTCACACGACCGGTATGATCGCGTTTCGACATCGTTTTGAATCAAATCTTTTCTTAATTTTTCTTAATATTTTTTTCAAAATGCAAATTTTTTTTTTAACAATATAAGAAAAATCCGCAAACGCGAGATTTCAAACAACAACAAAATGGCTGGCCGACGCACTACTACTATTAATGAGAAGAGACACACGTCTATTGCGTACCGTTCAATAGTGGGTAACGCGTGGTGGAGTTTTTTAAGCAAGCAAAAAGCAACGATGGGGGCATTTAACAACGCTAAACTGTCTTTCTATAGATCGCTGTTAGACAAATTACGATATCAACATAATCTCGATTTTTATGTCGATTCTTACGGATATGGTATAATGGGTGATTCGCCAGAGCAAAGAAACCAGCGTTACGAAAAGTATACTTTGTTAACCCACGTCGAAAATCTTATCACGGGTTTCGAGGCGTCGTTATTATGGTGCGATGTGTGGGATAGTACAGTCAGCGCCAACGAATTTGCAAACATCGTGTACAATGTACATCCCGAAACTCGAGACTACTTTAAACCAGAAGCAGCAGAATGTTGTTCTGAATACGTTTCTTGCAAAATTAAAGATAAAGAAACAACTAACATTTGAAAAAATGGACGAAGACGAACAAATATTTATTTCTCACATGTAACTACAACTACTAAAAAAAATGTTTTGTTATACTTTAGTTCACGATAGTTTCTTATAGTTTTTAACGATAGTTCTTAACGATACTTTAGTTCTTTCTTTTCTAATGTTTATGAATAAAAAAATGTTTCTTTTAAGCAGTGTTCAAAAAATCTTGTCTTTCAACGTGCTGGCGCAATGTTCTCCCGATTGTTGTAATCCTGCTGGGGTTTCTTCTCTTCATACACCTCCTCCCTCAGAAAATAGATCTCCTTGAAATTTTTGGCTTCGCGGGTCTTTTTTATAAGGTATCGCTTCTCTCCGTTTGCTCTCATCCAGCTCACTTTCTGTATCCACCATTCGTTGTCAACTACCCAGTCTTCAACGACCACGTCGTTCTTCATCGTCGTAACGTTGTAATAACAGTCATTCATCATCGTACTTGCTCAGTGTTCTAGATTATTTCGACGTCGTCACCGAGTTTATGTTCTAAATTTTTTTCCCAACGTAACAAAACAAACAAATCTTAAGAATGTTTATTTTTTCTGGTTTTCTAGATCGTTACTACGTTACTACGCGACAAAACAAACACGACCCAACACTTGGGTGGTCTACACGTCAAAACAAACAAAACGTTTGTTCTCACACTAAAATACAAGTGCATGTTTGTTGTTCTGGATCTTTCCACATTTCCTGTGTCGTATATCTGTTTACATGTAGTTTTAAATCAAAAATCAACCCGGGATTAACCACTGTTGTCCAATAATGAACGTACTTCATTCTTTTCTTAACTTGACTTGATAAATTAACCACGTTAAAATAAACCACAGCTTCACCCGTTTTAAAAAAATCTTCTCTCACACTAATAACTTTCAAATATGTAGCGTAACACTCCCTCAACTCGGGATATATTTGTTTGAGGGGGGTATATTTTCTTCTTATAATGTGATGCTCACCCATCATCAGGCTGCTCTTATCTTATCTTTTCTTTTATTCAGACGTTTTATAAGCGAAGAAAATACCCTTTTAAATTCTTCGCTATCTTCCACACGCGTTATATCTGCAGAGTCTGGAGGGTAATCATTTGCAATGAATTCATCATCGTCTGTATCTGAATAATTATCATAACTAGATTTCTCATACTCCTTCCTCTCCATACCCTTTCGAATACTAAAAAAAATTCTAGGAAGGAATACATTAATTTTCCCTTCCCGTCGTATATAATTTTTTTCCCTCCAAAGAATTACAAATTTCACCGTATTTTTCACCCAGAATAAATTAAATACAAAAAAAAATTTCCCAGTTCTCATTTTTTTTTCTATGAATAAATAATCCCTTTTTTTCCGGTTTCGAAAAGGAAATGTTGAATGAATAAATTATCCCTTTTCCGGTTTCGAATGTCAATCATATTCAAAGGGAAAATTATGTTGAATAAATAAATTACCCTTTTCCGGTTTCGAATGTCAATCATCAATTTCATCCCGGTTTCGATACGTTTATTTTAATTCTTTGATTACATCACAATGCATTTTTGTAATAACCCTCCCCTTTTTTTTTTCCATATCTTCTGCGGTGTCATGTGCTGTGTGTTTACATAGTTCATATAATCACAAGTATTTCTAAATTTATCAACTAGTGTCCAATAATATATATATTCCATTCGTGGTATTTCTGAATTATAAGATAAATTAACAGCGTCAAAAAAAATAACGTCTTCCATATAATGAAAATAATCATTTAATACATCAACGACTTTAAGATAAGTCGCGCAACATTCTTTTAACATAGGATATATATCATCAAATTCAATAAACTTTCGTTTACTAAGTCCTCTTGAGACTGACGACGTCATTCTCCATCAAGAATTTGCTTTAACAATATATTTCTTCGTAAGTCCTTCAAATAGTCTTTATGAATTTTTTCACGCACTTTCTCTCTTTCGCGCAATATCGCGTCAATATGCAGCCACACAGCAGTATGTAAATAAACGTCTCCTTCGAAGTTATTCTCCCGTAGCTTCTGAACAAAAAATTCCGCCGTTTCACATATCAATTTGTCAAGAAGCAACGTCGCACAGCCGTCCGTACCCTCTGACATCTCTCTAGCAATAAAGCAACAAATGAGATTTTCTAATCTTTTATTACAACGAACCCAATACCGTTAACAAATAAAAAATCTCCGCAAACCCAACTAAAAATACATTTCTATCAGGATAATTACCACAAAGAAAAAAATAATAAAAGGTTAGAAAGAAAAGTTTTTCACAAACGAAAAATAGAAACATGTTCGTTATACGTTTTTTTATCAGCATATACACAACAAGTTCATCCATTAAGTTCAGATGTCTGTTCATCGTCTAACGATTACACCCCACCGAAATGTGTTCCGCCTGAAAGTTCAATGCCACAATATCAATCCCGTGTTCGACGCACTTACTATCCACACGTGTTTTTAACGTAGCGTTAGCTATCGCCGTCTCTTCTTTAAGAATCTGTAAAATTGGCGAAGGTACTGTTGTTATTTTTAGCTCTTCTTCATTCTCTAAAATTTTGCAAATATCTCGTTCACAACCTTTCCTGCTATAAAACGAAACGACGTTCCACTTCTCGGGAGATTCGCCAATATCTATCAACCTTTTGTCAATGCTTGATACTAACTCTTTGTTAATAATCGCCGTTTCGTCACCCACAATCGTTTCAACAACGTTTCTAAGCTTGTCTTGTTTATCTTGTTGCATTCTTAAATCTTCGAGGCTGCACATCCGTGCTCCTCCTTAAATAAATAACACATCACTTCAATTTCAAAAAAAAATTTTTTTATTTAATTAACATAATCACACAAAAAAAAAATGAATTAACAATTACACGATCAGAAATTAAATTGTTTAAGATCGTTCCAATTCGATATATAAATTACGTTACGTACATATCCCTTATAATTGCAAAAATCGAATAATTGTTGTTCCTTAAATTTAACGCTACATGTCTTCACCGACGACAAACATTTCCTAATCAAAAAATAACGTTCTTTCCATTGTGTTGGTGCTGGATCATCTATCCACTGACACGCTTTCATCATTACCATCGCTATTTCTCGAAGATCTCTTTCTTCGTTCGTGGGTAGAAACGTATAGATGTGGGGGAGAATCCTCAGCATCGAAATTATGTCAGATTGAAAACTAATTAAATATTCCATTAGGAGATTAGAATCAGCATTGGTGATAGAATTACACTTTGCCATACGATATTCTGTCATGTAAATTCGTGTAGAAAGACTGCTCAGCAATTCATTCAACCTCTTCTCCAAGTCGCCTTGGTTAAGCTGTTCAGGTTGAAAATTCTTTTTTTTTTGTCATACGAAGAATATATGTTCTCGTTAAATAGTTTTCTGCAGAAAATTGTCAAGGGTTTATTATTAATTCTCGGTAGAGATCGTAAACACATGGAATGTTTTCTTATAATACAACAATGAAGAGGACAACGTATACACCGTTTATAATAGTTTTTTATCGACGAGGCGTGTAACTTCGAACAATTTTCATTCACCACGTATACACGAACAGAGTCACTTCGTCCAATTTTCATTGCTTTCCTCAAAAGCTTTCATATAAGAAAGAATTTGCGTATTCCACTTCGTAATAGATTGTGTGTCTTTAATTTCTTCAAATCGTTTAACATCTATACCCCAATAACGATGCTCATAAGGGATGGTACATTCCTCATCGGTATATATAGGTAGAAGAACTTTACGTGACTCGTCGTCGCTATTTGAAAGCGGCTCACTCACCCTTACTCCTTTAACACGTAGTTGTTGCTCACTACCGCATATTAATAAGGGTATTACTTCGTCGAGCATCATCACTAGAGCACCATAATACTTGTATACGGGTACGAATCGGTAAGGCATTTTTCCCTCTTGTTATACCCGAATTACAATGCGCTATAAAAAAAAAATATAAAACAAAAAAATAAGAAAAGGAGGAGGAAAATATGTTGTACTGGTATAAAAACTAGAAAAATGCGTCAGAAAGGTGGGCTGTTCAACATGCGTAAATTTAATAACGATTGGTTCTCTTAATTATTTTAGAATAATTAATCAAAAAACGGAAAACGACGCTTTGTTCAACATGGCTCTAAAGAATAAACAAACAAAAAGAAAAAATATAAAAAGAAAAAAAATAATTAATCAAATAAAATATTCTAGAAGAAAAACTAAAAGTCAAAAAGGCGGTTGGTGGTCAAAATTTAAAAAAAAGCATTTTCAGAAAGGTGGTGCACCCTGGTGGCATTTTGACTGGTGATAAAAAAAAATTAAAAAATGTATTTTTTACTATTAATAAACATTGTTTTCACAAATTTTTTTTTTCTATGTTTTTTTTATTCTAATTTAAAAAATAATATTACTAAATAATCATACGTATAAGAATTCACAATCACTTCAACTTGGCTCTCGACAGCGTTACATCCGGTGCTCCCGTCTCTCTTCTCGTCGCATGAACTCTTCGCGAAGAAACACGACGTTTGCGTGAAACGAAGAAGAAACAAGTTGTGTTTTATTGTTGAAATGTAGTCTGAAACGTTTCACCGTCACAGACCACATTCCAGCACTATAAACATGATGATGTGAACAAGAAACTCAAGCATCCTTTACTACGTAAAAACAAAGAAAGGACATCCTTTTAGCAGTCAACCACAATGATATCATCGGTTATTATTGTGTTTGAATGCTGCAAAGATGATAAACAATCACGATACAAGCAGACAACACACGCACGCAGAAACAATAAACCACAATAAAAAAACACACACACACACCCATACAACACACCTCCTCGCACCCCCACCCAAAACACACAACCCACCCACCCAAAAAAAACACCCCACACCCCTCCTAAAAAAAAATATGCTAATGAGATGAGCCAACACCCACTCTCGAACACCCCCCGGCCAAAATTATGCTAATTTTATACCTGCTCGACGCTGATTGGCTAATGAAAAAAATACTGCAATCTGATTGGTTAAAAACTAGTGCCAGGCCCCAACACATAAAAAAAATATATATTTCTCCATCACTACTATCATGAGATCTAATTATGTAAGATCTTTTTATCTCCCTGAACACCAGCCAGCACCAACAACATATACATCCCACCTCAAGTCACGCACCCCATCTCACTGTGAACTTTCTTGCTACTGTGATTGTGGCCGGCAGAAAGAAGTAGAAAGTCTGTACTGCTTGGTGTGCAATGGCAGCTTACTCGTTGTAGATTGTGCACGCCAGCACAAACTATTACCCGCAGTTATTGCCATCTTTAAACCAATTATTTGCAGTCAGTGTGATAAAAGGTTTGCAGATCCAGATGGTCTACAGTCACATATTGTTGTACATACAACTACAGCTAGCCAAAAGACAAGTGGTCCTAAATCAATCCCAAAGTGTATGTCTGTGGAAGAACTTAAGAAATCTTTGAGGGATAAAGGTCTATCTACTTCTGGAAGGAAGGACATTTTAATTAGACGTCTAGAAGGTGCACTTCCTTGATTTAAATGTAATTTTGTAGCTTTCTAAATATCTCCAGTGAGTTCCTAATTTTGGGGCAATAATTTATATTTTTGACCTTCAGATGGGAAAGAGTTACTATCTCAGGTAACTTTTTCTCTTCTGAGGGTAATTTTCTGTCTATTGTATAATTGCCATATAGACAGTCAGAAAAGTTGGTGAACTGCCAGTTCTGTTAACAAGTAGTGCTGAGGTTTTGCATTTAATATGAGTTTTTACTATAATACAACCCTGTTCTATGTCAGTAATTTTATTCTGGTTAGCACCATAATTTGAATTGTCTAATTGAACAGTCTGTCTATTGCCAATGACCTGCTGGGTATAATACAGCTGCCATTGTTGTTTTATTTATTAGTTTTATCATTGAATTACTATTGCATTATTGATGAAAGGTGAGGCCACGTCTCAAATGCAGATCATAAGCATACAGTATATTTTGTCTGGGTTATAACAAACTGGTACAAATTTGTGACTATTAATGTTGTAGAAAATGCTACAAAAGTCACAGAGGAGCAGTTTAAAATCTCACCTTTATTTTGAAAAGAATTATTGATGATGTGCAGTGTGCTCGCAAAACATTGCCCCTTTTATAATAAAATTATGAAAATATATCCAATATTAATTTTTCTTAAGCTACAGTAGCTGCTTACCAGTAATAGACAATATGCGACAATGATTATAAACACTAGTTGTGTGACAAAAAATTGTGATTGTAAATATAATTCTGGCCAAATCCCCCAGGGATGCCTATAATTTATCGTTAAAGTGATTGGACTCACCTCCCTACTGCGCATTACATTACAACTTCTCCCTTATTCATTACTGTATCTAGAACCAATACATGGAAATAGAGGGGAAATCATTGCAAACAAAATATGTCAGAAAAACACAAGGTGTCGCAAGAATTTTGACCAGGATTGTATGTAGTTACTTAACCCATTCCTGCTGAGCAGGGCCTTTATTTTCTTATAGGCAGTGTTAAATGCCAGATCAAATACAGTAAGTCCCCGCATATAAGAAACCAACATATAAGAAACTACAGCCTACAAGTAGAAAGAATAATTATTTCCTCCTTTATAAGAAAAAGCTATGTATAAGAAACTAGATAAGAAACTGAACAGCCTGATTTCAAAAAGTTGGTTTCTTATATGCAGGGACTTACTGTACTGACAACTGTAAGAGGCAGTGCACTTGTGACACTGTATGAGAAAAATGTTGTCTCACAGTCAAATGGAAGCCTTTTATCTGGCAAACTGTTGGTGTTGCTTTGGCAGTGTGAAATATATGCTCAAATACTGTAGTTATAAGGTTGCAAATGCTGATATTTCACTGGTGAGGCATTTTAAAGTTTAATAATCAGGGACTGGTTCAGAGGTGGATTAGTGCTAATCCTGGGTTAAAAGTTAATCGATAAAACTTTATATAATTATATAAATAAGTTTTGTGGAAACACCACGTAAACTATTTCTTTGCTAAGCTTTCGGCCTGTTGACTCAGAGCGATAAAACTTTACTTGATAAAACTTTTGTCAATACCAAGTAGTTCTGTCAGAATTCTGCTCTTCCTTTTTTTTATTTACCCAGGATTAAGTTGTATCAACCTTTGAACAACCTTCCCCAATACCATTATATTTCACAAAGAACAATATTGGAATACCATACAATACAGTACATTAATTCTAGAACATTTAGGAATTGTATTGAAATTATTCAATGTTGCAAAGAAGTAATGTCTGGTGCAACATACATTGATAAATTAGTCATCTACTTTTGTACATAGTTATGCAAAAAATATAGAAACTTTATATTATATTTGTTGAATTGTTGTGAGCAGCCATTTATTACTTTGTTCAGCTGGTGTAGCCTACAGGTATGTATTCGAGATGATGAGATTCATTGAAGTTTAGCAATGCTGTATCCAGAAATAATTTGTACACACAGGTCAATGGCAAACTTTTCCATAAAATATCAAGGATCTTTAATGCATGCTCTTAGTGTACTTCTAAGTGGAGTTCATTGATTTTAACTTTTTTTGATAAATTAATGAAAAATGGTATAGAGTTGGGCACCAACAACAAGGACATGCACTGCTAAATCCTTCATAGAATTATCATCCACATAGCATAAAAACCTCCAATAATAACAATAATTAAATATGTTGGTGCGCTTCAGTGTTAAGTTAATGTGCTTATAATTATATAATTTAAATCCATTGCAATCATTAGCTTTGAGGCTGTTGATATGGCATGAGACTTGTTTTAATATATGATCGACCACATTTATGTAAAGTAACACCAGGGAGTGGAAAAAATATTTGTCTTTTGAATCTCTGAAAATTACTTGCACCCCCAAAGTATTTATTATTAAACAAGTAATACCGAAAACAACAGCCTCTAAGAAATATGTTAATGAATATAAATGGTGGGGGAGACGATTCAACTTACAATAAATATTTAAGCATTAACATTACAAAGTGCTTGTAGTTGCAAGTTCATGGCAAAGTCATCTTTGTCATACCTCCGCACGAAAAACGTTATGGTGGCTTTCTCGTGCTTTTGGGAATACTCCAACAGTATTGGAGTTTGCTCACCGACAACAACAGCTGCTCTTCCTTGATATTGAAGGATATT
This sequence comes from Corallium rubrum, assembly GCA_964035015.1. Classification (NCBI taxonomy): domain Eukaryota; kingdom Metazoa; phylum Cnidaria; class Anthozoa; order Scleralcyonacea; family Coralliidae; genus Corallium; species Corallium rubrum. The sequence continues at coordinate 184,726 of CAXIUP010000126.1, forward strand.
TCATCCTGCTTCTTTAACCTTGGAATAATGGCGTTTTCGCAAGAAGTTGTCTCCCGAAAACCGCACTGGCGAAAAAACTTTTGTAGCTGTTGCTAAGCTATTGATGGTCACTGCGATTTGGCCTTTGATGTTATTACTTGTTAAAGTACATCCATAGCCAACACAGATTGTGCAAATATGGCGGAATATCGTGTAGGGCACAAACAACTTTACAGGAGGCATCAGACCAGTATTTCGCGATCTCCCTAGTTTAGCTGCGAATGATTTCCCGATTTCCCGCAAGTATCCATCCACAAGATGGCCAGTTAACTCCAGCTTTAACAAGCACCTTTCTTCGAGCGTTGCATCTAAATTCTGCATTCCATAGTTCGGCTTAGTTTTACAGTGCCAAACAGCATCCAACCACTTTGACTCCACACTAAACTTCATAACAACCATTGCGCGATTCCAGAAAATGTCTCGTCTCTCCGTTTCCTCTACAAATTGTACTAAGTTTAGGTTCGACAGCTGCAATGTTATATCAGCTTCCGCCATGTTGTTTGGAAAAATTTGGAGGGAAAGACTTTCCCATGGGTGCGACCGCTGACAATCGAAGCCCGCGCTTTAGGGAGAAAATTACATAGCAACCGACCACCGTGAATAGATGTCGTACATCCTTGACAAAACCACTCTTCAGTTTCTCCAACATTTGTTACATTTGCACAATTAAAGTTGAACATTGCTCCACAAATATCACAACAAACACTATTTTCATTTGATTCAGGCCAGAGCTCTTCACATTCAAAAATAACTTTATCACATAATGAACAAAAGAAAATTGACTGCATATTAAGCAGTACCTTTACCATGTAAGACTTAAAAAATAACTCTAAATTCTGTAATGAATGTGTCCAGAATGCCAAATCATACTGGATTATGTCAACATGAATACCCTTTGTAGTCCAAACCACAAAAAAGGTTCTGGACATTCCAGTGGTGCTCATTTGCCCAGTGACTTGATAGTAGTACTTGTGGCTTCTTTTTAGTTGAATTTTTCCATTGACACATTCAAGAAAGTTTGTTTCATTCCACTTCTCTTCCACAGCATGCTCCCGGATACCAAAAGGACATTTAATTTCCACACATGCTGGTTGACAACACCCACATGTCATAAGACCATCAGGGCTTGCACCGATGTAAGGCTTATCTTTCAACACCCAAAGCCCAGACTTTTTCATTATACAGTTTTGGTGCAGGGAAAGGGGAAAAGCATGAAATTCCCGAAAAGCTTGATCCTCCTTATCTCTACCCCATTTGATTGCTGGAAGGTGATCAATGGATGGACTGCCAAATACAAGATTAGCCACCATCTGTGTTGTTTTGGGCCTAACAGGCCCCCTATTTCTGGAGATGGAATCAATTTTGGTACTTACATCTTTAAAGTTGGATGATGTTATTCTTCCTTTTCTCTGGGCTAACCACGAAGGGGATTTTCCTTGCTGTCTTGTTGCCTTCTCAATACTTTGTACTTCACTTTCCTTGAGGGGTAGAATCTCCATAAAACCACTTATATTATGTTATCTTGATCTAACTCACTTCCATTTAGAGACTGCAAGTATTTGTCTGCTCTGTCAGTAATCTTTAATGGCCAAACTTCCTCAAACAAATCATCAGATTCTGTGGAATAAAACAACTGTGTAGTTGGTTGTATCTTCCTGTATTCTGCCAAGAACATATTTTTCTGCTTGTCAGTCACCACTTGCTGGCCTTCTTTACGAGGATCAAAGACCTTCCAGGATTCAGAAATTATTCCAGCAGAAACAGTTCTATCCTTTGTTTTTTTTTGTCTTTCCGAATGACCATATCCAAATCTACCAGGCTGGACATCCTTTCTGGTTGAGATATTCCAGCCACATGGGACTGAAGTACATGCTGGATCATTATAACCAGCATTTGATGCATACTCTAACTTGTACAACATGGCAATCATGTGGTTACAAGTAGCACTTGTACCTGCAATACATGTACACCAGTCACACAGGATAGTCCCATCTTTTTTTAGGCAACCCATACCTCTCGTGGTTCATCTCGAATATGTTGTGATGGTGTGACATTGCACTTTAATACACACTTGCTGTTGTTGTTGTCAGAGTACATGACAGCTCCCACAAAGTTGCTCATCCAGTATGAGAAAGCCTTTTGATCCTTATACTTGCCAATATATTCTGAATGAAACTCCTTGTTGGCAAGGATATAGGCAAAAACTTTCCCAAGGTCCACAGATGGCCATTTAGTCACATCATCAATCCATGTTTCGGTACTTCTGGGGTCTTCTAACCCATGCTTTTGTAAACGCCCTTGATACTCGGCATGTAGTTTAGCATTATGTTCTTCTTGAGAAAGCTTGACTGGTAGTTTAAGCTCAAAGGCAGAAAATGCCCTTGCCACTAGTTCAATCTTTCTACCAGAAGTAGACAATCCCCTTAGACTCAGAAAGTCCTTAAGGGTGCCCACTGTCAAGGTGTTGAAATCATCATATCCCTCCATAATAAACAACTAGGAACCTACAGACAAATAGGTGGATAAAAAGAGTAAATATAAATCACTTCATGCCCACCAACAGGTAAAAGAACAGTCCAGAAATTTCCACTAGCGAGATTTGTTCGCTTGACCATTTTATGACTTAAGCCTTAATATATTTGACTCATTCCTTCAGAATTTCATGAATCAAAGCGCAATTGTTTTGATCTGACAATCAATGTATCCAATCAAAAAAGACACAAAAAGCAAGTACATCTTATCTTTTGGAAGATTCTGCAACAATTGCGGCTGAAAAAAAGTTATTTTACCACTGTGCTCCCCACGTGTACATTTAGCAAAATAATCAAACAATCTACAAAATTTCCCATGACCAGAATTCAGTTAATTCGCATGCTATATAGATAAAAATCACTCTAATGATAGAAAATGTACTTACCCTTTATCTTTTGGTACATCTCCTCTCCAAAAGTAGACAAAATTTGAAAATTTCCGCAAAATCGCAAGCCAATACACACTCGAGGACACCAAACAACAATGATTTGTACGGGGCTTGGTAACCGCGCCTCAAAATTCTTGCCTACCCGACAAAATGGCGGCGGAAACCGTGAAATGGTCTATTCGACATAAAATTTAGGGCCAGTTGGTCATTCTTCAACTGTAAGAAGCAAATTATCCCTGAAAACGCTGTCATGCATTACAACAAAATCGCCAAATATATTCTTCAACTCTTGTAGGCAAATATTTGGAACAGTAGCACTCAGAAGCAATTTAGGGCAGTCCAATCTACTAACTTGCTCCCACACAGCTTCGTAAACAGGACGGAAAGTGTTCCCCAGGTAGAAATTGTATGAGCCTCATCGAAGACTATTCTTTCAATTTTGGAACTTTCCATCTTGTTTAGAAGATCTCCCTCTATCATCTCTGGTGTAGTTAAAATTACTTTAAAAGAGTTAAAAGTTCTCTAGTTGTACATGTTGCATTTCTTTTGGCACTGACCCTGTAAATCTACAAGCTGTAATGTTCAAATCTTGACATCGAACATAAATATCATCGATCAATGACTTGGTAGGTGCACTTTCCAGCACTGCAGGAAGCAGGAAGGTAAGAGATTTACCACCACCAGTGCCTAAAATGCCAAGGACGTTCTTTCCACTCATTGTTGCTTGAATAATCTCCTTTTGAAGAGGCTTAAAACTTGGATAACAGAAGTAGTGATGCAGTGTATTAACGACAACCTCGTCCGAATTGTTACCAATGTCGATCGAGATCATGATTATCGTCAAGCGTAGCGCCAGTAGCAGCTGCAACCATACCTTTGTCACCATTTGTATTTATATAATTCTGATAATTCATGGGACAGTTATTACTTCTCTTTAGAACCCTCTTGGCTACAATCAGAGGCTTTTTTGTAGTTCCTTTCAAGATTACAAAAGCTTGGTATTCTCTTTTCTGGCAACTATCTACGTTTTCGCATTCAAAAGTAAAAGGCTTCTCTTTGGAATCTCTATTAAGTTGGTTAAAATAAAACAAACCGTGTCCGAATTTTGTAGCAGCCTCTTGCATCGAACTTGCTTCAAACGACCCTTCCAAGACAGGGCTAGTAACTTTAAATATTGAATGATTATCTGGTTCCAACGGCTTTGTAGATATCAGTGTTTCGTAAAGTTGTTGCTTTGATTCTTCGGAAAGCGATACCTCGAACAACGCCATGTTTGGCTGCAAAAATCCTACTTACCCCACCACGGTATTTTTTTTGTTATGCGCAACTGATATGCGCAGTTGAAGAAATGTATGTTCGGATTTGGCAGGCAACTCTTCCCTTTCCTTAATATAATACATAATATACAATATACAATATACAATATACAATATACAATATACAATATACAATATACAATATACAATATACAATATACAATATACAATATACAATATACAATATACAATATACAATATACAATATACAATATACAATATACAATATACAATATACAATATACAATATACAATATACAATATACAATATACAATATACAATATACAATATACAATATACAATATACAATATACAATATACAATATACAATATACTATATGACATATACTATATGACATATACTATATGACATATACTATATGACATATGACATATGACATATGACATATGACATATGACATATGACATATGACATATGACATATAACATGTAACAAAATATAAAACATATGACATATGACATATGACATGATATATGATATATGATATATAATATATAATATATAATATTATAATATTATAATATTATAATATTATATTATATATAATATTATAATATCATATTATAATATTATAATATTATAATATTATAATATTATAATATTATAATATTATAATATTATAATATTATAATATTATAATATTATAATATTATAATATTATAATATATTATAATATATAATATATTATAATGTATAATGTATAATCTATACTGTATACTGTATACTGTATACTGTATACTGTATACTGTATACTGTATACTGTATACTGTATACTGTATACTGTATACTGTATACTGTATACTGTATACTGTATACTGTATACTGTATACTGTATACTGTATACTGTATACTGTATACCGTATACTGTATACTATATAATATATTATAATATATAATATATTATAATATATAATATATTATAACATATAATATATTATAATATATAATATATTATAATATATAATAATATATAATATATTATATTGTGAAATTCATTACTAATTCATGAGTTTTGCAGCCAATCCAATTTCAGAAATTACGTCACATGTATACCCCTGTAAACCCCATACAAACTAAAACCAATGATGCTAATTAGTTACAACCACTAGTGGATGTATACTCTTCTGATACAACCACTAGTGCTTGTAACTGATAAGCATCTCAATATCCCAAAGGGATTTTTACTATTTATTCATTTCACAAGTTGTTTACAACACTCGTGTCCTTGTTGTACTGAATATACAATCACTCGCATTCGGCTCGTGATTGTATATTCAATACAACATGGCTGCTCATGTTGTAAACATTACATATATTATATATTATTATATATTATATATTATAATATATTATAATATATTATATATTATAATATATTATATATTATAATATATTATATATTATAATATATTATATATTATAATATATTATATATTGTTATAAAAATTATTGCCCAGCAAATAATTCGTAACAAAGCCATAATAAAATCAAAAGTCGTAAGTAAGCATGATAAAAATTTTTTCATGCTTACTTACGACTTTTGATTTTATTATGGCTTTGTTACGAATTATTTGCTGGGAATAATTTTTATAACAAGATTACGATTCCCGCCTGGTACCTCGATTGCTACAATATTATATATTATAATATATTATATATTATAATATATTATATATTATAATATATTATATATTATAATATATTATATATTATAATATATTATATATTATAATATATTATATATTATAATATATTATATATTATAATATATTATATATTATAATATATTATATATTATAATATATTATATATTATAATATATTATATATATATTCTATATATATTGCGGTGCCCTGAAAGTTGGCTTGTGGGTGCAGCCAACTTTCAGAACGCTCTATATTCCATGTGTGAGTTCCTTCGTTCGTTCGTTCATTAGGAATCAATAGTATATTTTTGACGCGACATTTTAACGATGTTTTGAACGCCACAGATGAATCAATAGCAAGTGATATTTTTGGCGCCACGGAAAACAAACGGAAGTGAATTTGTTATTTTTGGCTGCTTTTCAACGACGTGTCAATTTCATCAAGTCCGAAGAGTTTTGAGGGAGTTTTGTCTTCTAGACCAAGATTGTGGTGCCCTGAAAGTTTTGCGGTGCCCTGAAGCGCAGCTAGCTTTCAGACTGCTTTATATTCCGACAGTGATTTCGTTCGTTCGTTCGCTCATTCATGAGGAATCAATAGAAACCGACATTTTTGGCGTCACGGAAAGCAATCGGCTTTTGGCCGACGGCGACATGTCAATACGATCAAGCCCGAAGACTTTTGCTGGCCAAGATTAATTTGAGCTGGAGAAACACAATTGCGAAAAGAAATATTATCGAGGTAAGTGAACTATCCTATCCTCATGAACAAAAATATGTTAAATCGTTTATGGACCCTATTATAAAGAGCAGGTTGCTTTTGCTTCGCTATAAAAAGTAAAAACGCATACGTGTGGAAATTCTATGCTTTTCCAGAGCTATAACATTTTCATTCTGAAGCAAAAAGCATTATAGTGAACTTGACTTATACTGTATATATATTTGTTCCCCGTACTTACTTATCCAGACTAGAAACTGATGATTTTTAAATATTTTTGGCTTATATATTAATTTTAGTTTTATATTTAATTATTTATGTAATAATGCAAAATGATATTCCTGGTGAGGATATGAAAAATATGTCACTGTATATTTTCTACTAAAAACTTGCATCTATATAATTATAATTTAATAGTACCATATATATAGGTAGCGTTCTTGGTAGCTGAAGTCAATTGCAACTATGCCCTGTTCAGCCACTTATTGCCACTATATGGTATTAAAGTGATTAAAACAAACAGATTTTTGATATCTACTTTATTCATAATCATTTGGATTTTGCATCAAGACAAAGAGAAGCCAAGAAGTTTGCATGCATTTCTCGAGCTGCAAAGATGAACATTCAAATCAAAAGAGCAATGGGTCCCCCACAGAGGAAATTTGTGCCATCCGGGGAGGGGGGTAAATCTACTTTTGAGAATAGTAAAATGTACTAGGACGTCCGAAGGGGGGGGGGTCAACTTCACATTTCCTCCATGGGGGAAGTGTGGATGTTTTCTGGAATGACCCAATGAACCAACTACAACTACACACGAGTACACAAATGGTGAATCCATATTATTAAACATACTTCTAATTTTAATATTGAAACAAGACACCCGCTAGGCGTTAAGAACTCGGGCTACCTTGTATTCTGGGCCACCAAGGGGGGTGGGGACTGAGGAAAGTTGCCCCGGACCCCCAAGTTGAGAAGGGCCCCCTAAATTTTTTGAGATTTGAGTTTTTGAAGTAAGAAAACACAAGGTCCAGAAAGTGTAACAAACATTTTAACCAACCCATTGAGAACATGTACATTCTGACACATAATTATAGTAACCAGTCCTAGCCTCCTCTGCAGACAACTGTCTTCCCAATGTTTTGGCTGAGCAGAAAGGGACAGCAAGGGGATTGGGAGAGGCAGAGTGGGGACTATAAGGGAACTGGGGTTTCAGCCAAATATTAATTTGGGAATTTAAAGTCTGCCGCTTGGGAAGACAGAGTTGCCTGCGGAGGAGGCTACCAGAAGTCCAACTCAAGTAAAAACTTGTCCGCATTTCTTCAATGCGCATGCGTGCTATTTTACACCATCTTACACAATCCTGGCAAGTCCGGTAAATATTGTAAATGATGGTTAATTTTAATAGTGAAGTACAAGGTTAATGAACATCAAGTAGTGATAAAAATGAACCCCAATGCACAGGTGAGAGATCGAAATAAAATAACTGCAAGCTATAAATTCTTAAACAACATTTTAATGATAAAGTTATGTACATAAAATTCATTCAAAACAGAAGTGTATTTAATATGATTTTTTTCATCATTGTTCTGAAATATTCAGACAAACTACATAACAGTAACAGCAACAGTAACAGAAATGATAGACAAGAACAAATCCCACACTACATATTGTTTATCATGATTATGTTCCAATTTTTCTGATAATGAATAGCGTGATCAACCCAATATCAACATTTATGCAGTGCATATTACTGCACTTTCATTTTCTTTGATGACTCTTCAAGAATAAATCACATTTCATCATTTATGTTGTCAATGTCATCTGTTAGCGGTGATGCACATTCAACCAGTTTTCTGTTGAGGTCCAACCTTAAATTAAATTTAGTGTTCAAAACAGATATTATATCCTGTTCTGATGGCGATGCTTTTGGGTGTGACCAGTTAAACAGATGCTTGATAACCTATATTTGGTTGAAAAAGTAAACAAAGCAGTTTGAAGAGTTATTAGGTAGGTATCACTATCAAATGCAAATTACACAAACCATTGCCACGAAGTGTACTGGTAAAGGCTATGGTAAAACAAAATCAACTTCATATTTCATGCTTATAAGACCTTTATAGGATGGTAATATTATTCAAAATACATGTAGACAAATTATTGACTCTAATTGGCTAATTCAGGACAGTTACTGCAAAATGGTGCAAAAGTATAGTCACAATGAATATTTTCAACACTATGTTATCATGGTGCACAAAAGAGTACCTGTAATCAACATTTTTAGTAAGAAAAGAGACATGATTGCAGGGAAGTGAAAAATCCACCAAGTATTAAAAAGCCAGTTTCAAATTAGGTAACTGCTCAGGGTGATTAAGAGATTCTATATGCCTTGGGAAGCCTTTTAAGTTTTGGGGGTATTAAGCTTTAGTTGTACATGTAATTATACAGTAAACACGCGCATAAAAGAAACTGCGGATTAAGAACCTCCAGGCTGAACTTTGACCAATAAAGCACCTAATATAATTATAAGAACCACTTTAGCGTGACAAATGAAGCAGGTTCTTATACAAAAAATTACTAAAGATTAGAAAACACTGGTGCAGACCCAAGTATCAAAAATTATAATATATATTTAAAGATAGATAAATTATTGTACATAATATATGCATTGGAGAGCATTTCATAAAACTTTTGACATAAAAACTATGTAATTTAATTGGCTATCACAAATCAAGTGGCCACTCAAATGTGTAGTGGCAAACAAACTTGTAAATTCTGAACAAACTTTGGCACATTGATGTCAAAAGTTATATGAAAGTCTCTAAACCTGAGCCCAATATGCATACTAGGATAATTAGGTAAATCAGCATTATACTTACAGTTATTTGCTTTGAACCCATTTTTTGTTGTCCAGCAGGAACTTTAACCAAATAATGAACTTTGTATTGATATAACTTGGATTGTTTATAGTTTTGGCATTCATAGATATTAACTTGACATACATAGGTAAGTTGGCATACATAGATAAGTTTGGATTCATAGATAAGTTTGGATTCAGAAGTAAGCTGGCATTCATAATCATAGTAAGTTGATCGCAGAAGAACCCATGTCAAAATATTAATTGCTCATATTTTAGTGTAAGTTCATACCAGTTCACTGCGATCGATAAAATCGGTGTGTGCTGTAAGCGTTGTGAGCATACTTACGACGAAAATAGTTGACAGCGACATCACTGGCCAACTATTAGTACGGTAAAATAAATTATCACTTGCAAAATGACAAAATCCAAAATGATCGATCGAAGCCCCCAAAGTAAAATATTCGGTACTTTTGTGGCTGAACTCAGGAACCGGTCAGTACCAGTACTCGTGTTTAGGAGCACGTTTGCAAAGCGTGACGGGATGATGCAATAATGCAATTTTGCGTGGCGAAAAAAAAATAAAACAAACGGAGCCGAAACCTAGACTCAGCTACCACAGGTAGCCTGAGTAATTAGAATGTTTCAACTAGAGGGGGCTTATTGATTTTAAGCCAAAAGGGGCTTATTGGAGGGAGTGGTATACAGTATTTAAGGGCAGGCAGGGGCATAATAGAGTGAGCAACCATAATATAGGGAGCTTTATTTAATTTTCCAACTCAGAGAGAACGTGGGGGGGTGGGCGGGGTGGGGGGGTGGGGGGGTGGGTGGGTGTGCTTAACCATATTTGGAACTTGATCCTTGCTCTTCTGTCAGTGTCATGCCTCCCTACCTTGCATGCTTGTACCTTTATAACTATTTTGTCATGCTGTTAACTTCCCATAAGCCCTTGCCTTATCTTTTTTATTATTTTTTACAGAATAGCCAAACTTCGTTGTAGTTATTTGCATAATCTCGTGTCCATAGCCTGCAATCCTTTTGGCCAAGATGCACTCCACTCGGACACTGAATAGATATCTATTCTGTGACTCGGAGCACAGATCTGGGAGAATGCATGGTTCAAGTACACACTGTACCGGTACTAACTTCATATAAATGATTTCCTCTAAAACATGGCACTTAATACAAAAAAAACGAACTTCCCCCGAACTGCAAAAGAATCTACTGACCAGTGCAAGACTTTTGTATTAAACTCTCAAAATTTTAAAACATACCATCTGATAACATAGATATAATTCTGTATATTATTAATACATGTAATTAACAAATTATTGTTTGATGAATACACTTCCTTGCCAGAATGCTATAGCATTATTCTCATTGCTTTTCCGTTGCCAAAATGCTCAAACTTGTGCTAGCATAATGTGCAATTGTGCAAAAGCCTACAATCCTGGTCAAAACATTGATGACACTTACAATTATTTCATCATATTTATGACAATCCTAACTAAATTAAACCCCCCCTTCCCCCCCGAACAATGTTGAATGGTGTCCCATAACATGTTTAAAACATTTAGCATCAACTCAACCTTGTTTTGGGGGCGAGGGGGGTCATTGGATATGAAAACGTAGACGTTTTATAATTAGGAACGTCAAAGGCGACAAATTTATTAAAGTGTAGTCAATGGTTTTGACCAGGATTGTCTCTGTAGTTGATTATTTAAATAACTTGAAAGAATAATAAAACCGATCGTGTGCACTAGTGTCATGATTTTGTTGTGTACGAATATTAAAAGGACATATTGTATATACTTTATTTCCCATTCCTGAGTAGTGACATTTTAATTATTACGCCCATGGTCATATTTATAATTAGTTTTACAAGTGTTGGTAATTATTCAGAAGTATTATGTAATGGCGACTGATGGCCTTCGAGCGAGCGATACCAGACAGGTTTATCTAAAAACGTATAGCCAAGCAGATTTAACAAAATTTCCTTCAAGACAAGATTTTGTTGAAGCATTAGTTCTTGCGTTTAGCAAGGACAATAATGTTAAACAGTGGTGTTGTCTCGAAGATCACGAGAATGGTGGCAAGCATTATCATGTTGCAATCAAACTGGAACGACAGCAAAGATGGCTAAAAATTAAAAGGTTTCTGTTGGATCATTTCGATGTTTCGGTGCATTTTTCATCAGCACATCACAACTATTTCAGTGCCTGGGAATACGTCACTAAATCTGACCGTGATTACTTACAAAGCCCTGGTCATCCCGACTTGACGAATGGCAAGCCACCAAAGACAGATTCGGCTAGTGTAGCAACAGCAACTGGAAGAGATGAATCGGACAGCCAGGGCGATGAGGCGACGTCGAAAAAGTCGAGAAAACAGAAAAAGAGGATGACATCTTTACAAGTATCCGAAATTATTGAAGCAAAGTCGATAAAGACTCGCACGGAATTGCTTGCTCTGGCGCAGCAGCAAAAGGCTGAAGGGAAATCGGATCTCGCGGAGTTTATAATGAACAGACAACCGAAAGTTGTTGCCCATGTAATAAAACTACGTGGGACATGTTGAATGCAAAGGCAAATTTGGAAAGAAGCAAGAAGACACGCATTCAATTGCTTGAAGAAGCCCAGACAAGAGAGTGCATTGAGAACTGTGAAGGTCGTTGGTTACAATGCGCCAAAGAAGTTCTAACAACTAACGGTATAGGAGTACGTGAATTTGCCAATGCTGTCTACACGCTATTGCAAAAAGGTCGGGGAAAATATCGAAACGTCATGCTTATCGGTCCAGCCAATTGCGGTAAAACGTTTCTACTTAAACCGTTAAATGTGATCTATCACACCTTTACTAATCCTGCTTCAGGTACTTTCGCGTGGGTTGGCGTGCAGCAAGCCGAGTGCATATTTCTCAACGATTTCCGTTGGAATGACAAAATTATTCCTTGGCATGACCTGCTCTTATTACTCGAAGGCGAACCTGTACACTTCCCGGCACCCAAAACTCACTTCGCCGAAGATATTTTATTAGATTCTGATACGCCAGTATTTGCGACAAGCAAAAATAGATTGGCCTACGTCAAAGGTGGCACAGTCGATGAGCGCGAGACCGAGATGATGTCCGTTCGTTGGAATGTATTCCCACTCACGCAACAAATATCAGAAGATCGACAGATGGATATAAAACCTTGCCCTCATTGTTTTGCGTGTTTAGTGTGTAATGGACACATTTAAAGATGGGACAGTATAATGCGAAACATATATTACATCGTATATTAAGATATCAAGTTAATGTAGCAAATGGCTATGAAGGAATTATTTCATTATTTTCCTTATACTATACATACTGCATTGTGCGTGCTTGTTTTATGCCAACACTTAGTAAGTTAATTAAGGCGTTTATTAGTCGGGCGTATTGTTTCAATTAACGAAATGCCCAAAATTCAAGTATAATATTTATATCACGCACTCGATCAACGGTACACCATTGGTGCATCGTACAGCCATAAGAATATATAATTATAGCATTGCTTTGTGTCAGAAATGGTGTACCGTTGGGATTTTGTAAAAGATTGCAGGATATAGCACAAAAAATATGTCACAATTAGAAGCATTGTAAATACTTTCAAGACAGTTTGGTTGACATTTATTACTTTCACAGTTTAGGACGATATTAACTGTTTTCTTACGCACGGTTTGGTACGCCGTGAATATGATACCGCGATAAATTACGCAATAATATATTCGTCTTGTATAAACCCTTACAAAAATAAACTATAGTTTTTATGGAACAAAACTATAGTTTTCAAAACTAAAGTATTTTGGAACAAACTGTAGTTGTAAAAACTATAGTTTTTAAACCAAAACTATAGTTTCATAAACTATAGTTAATGCTTTAAACTATATTTTTTTTTTAACTATAGTTTTAAAACCATGAAAGTATTTTGGAACAAAACTATAGTTTTCAAAACAAACTTTCGTTTAACAAACTATAGTTTTAAAGAAAACTATACTGAAGAAAATTATAGTTTGCAGAATACCAGAATCATAGTTTTCTTCACGTTTATTATTTTCCAACCAGTATTTTTTGCGAGAATGAAATATTTTTGTGGGGAATAAACAAGCCTGTAGGCTTCACCTTTGACATTTTCAGGCACCTTAATAATTGGTTTACACAAGCACATAGTCTTTCCCTGGTTGATAACATAATTGGCTAAGATATGCTTTGCCAATTGTGTAATCAAACAGGGAAACACTATTCTGCAAGTTGGATTCAAAGTAATAAATAACAGCATTTTCATTTCATATATTTAAAGGTTTATTAACTTGATAAAAACATGCAATCAAGTTAACCTACTAAGTACAAAGTTAACATGCAACATTTTTTTAATGGAAATAATAATATATATAAAATAATTTTAAATCAAGTTGAATGTTTTCATTTTGAGGGGCAGTGTTCTCTTTTGATGCCACATCTTCAACTAGAGTTGAATAATTAAGGTTGTGACAAAGTCAAAGCTAATTGGTACAAGTGAAACTTTCTTTTATCCAAAAAATGCTAACTCAGAGATCACACGATCTTGTTGGACCCATGAATTAGAATAACTCACTCCAAGAAAAGGTGTGTTAAATAATTAACACAACTTTTTTGTCCAAATTTTAACACACCTTAAGTTAGGTTTTCTAACACACCTTAAGAGTTGGTTATTTAACACACATTGGTATGTTATATTAACACATGTTAAGATGTGTAGTAACAATGCCCAGTATCATTTACAATATACCCAATTCTCTCCTGGCATTACCACCTTATTATATATACAGAACTCGCGATCGAGCTCTCGGCAACGGCCTCCGTGGCTCAGTGGTCAGAGCATTGCACTAGAATCGCAAGGTCGTGGGTTCAATTCCTGCCGGAGGGCCTGTGTAGTTGCATTTTTCGCAACTGCTCCCGGTTTGGTCTTAAAATGTATATATTCTACACTCGAATTTTCCTTCACCCTAAATCCTTAGAACATGCTATGTAATCGAGTGAAATGCCCAATATCATTTATAATATACCCAATTCTCTCCTGGCATTACCACCTTATTATATATACAGAACTCGCGATCGAGCTCTCGGCAACGGCCTCCGTGGCTCAGTGGTCAGAGCATTGCACTAGAATCGCAAGGTCGTTGGTTCAATTCCTGCCGGAGGGCCTGTGTAGTTGCATTTTTCGCAACTGCTCCCGGTTTGGTCTTAAAATGTATATATTCTACATACAAATATTCAGTTGTATGAACTAAATCAAACCACTCTGCTAAAATGGTATGATACATGTATATAACAAAAATATGGCAGAAATCTAATGTTCTTTTAGGTTAGTTTAGGCAATTGGCTAAAATTGATTTGAATAGAAGCCTGAATAACATTAAAACAAGGCTTTAAAACCAACTGATATACACACATAAAAGAACATTAAATTGCTGTCATTGTTTAGGTAATTCATACCAAATGAAAAATTTCGTACAATTTAATGTTGATCAATTTATTTTGAATCTAGGTGGAACGACCGCCGGAAATTAATAGAGCAACGAATTTTATTGCAAGGTCTGCCACCAGCTCCGCCAAAAACTGCATCAGAGCCCCTACCGCCACCCAAACAACTTCTTCCCAAACCTATTCCTACCCCACCAACACCACACACTTTCCCCACAATCCACAACCTGCCTATCCCATTGCCTACTCCACCACAAGGCCAAGCATCTTCCTCGACTGCAAGCACCTCAACCCAACCAACACCAATATATAATAGTCCATCAACCATCCCCATCCCCAAAACGACGCAGTATTATCAAAAGAAGAGGAAAGAAAATAAAATTGAAAATACTGGGGAATGTAAGAGGAAGTACATGCGTAAAACATGTTTTAATGTCTGCAGTCACTGCAAACTTCCGAAGACCAAGGACTTTGGCCACCGCAGGCATATCGGTGAACTTGGTATGGACACCTTTTGCCCTGCTGTGGAAGGCAAGCAATATCAAAACAAAGAGGTGTGGATGCAGGCAAGAAAAGCGGCAAATCCACCAAAAAAGAAATAAATATTAAAGAAAATACCTTTGCGGCTTCACCTTTGCGTGTTGCTGCTTCAAAAAAATTGTACATGTCTCGTGTTTTCTTCAAATCTTGTAATCTAGCTCCCAGCCTCTCTCGCAAATACAATGAAGTACTTCATGTCCTTATACCTTTTGGGATAAATACAAGGTAGTACTTCATGTCATCACATTTATTGCTGTATTAGGGCGGGGGAAGGATGGCGGGAAGATTGCAAAACATTTTTTGCGCTAAACGAAAGCTGATCGTCTCTGCAACATTGGGATTTTGGGATTTTGGGATTTTGGAACGCTGGGTCATCATCTTGGGGGGTTGGATCTAGTATATTGGAACATTCAAGATGGCGGATATTATAGGAGTGAAATTTTTCTACTTGTCGTGGTTTTCTCAATAAATTAATGGGGATTTCTTTGCTTTGCAAAATAAATTCAACTCTCAAGGATACTTTGATATATATTTGTGTTGATTTTTAGACCAATGTAAGTTGTTTGCAATATGAATTTTAGAAATTTACTACTTTGACTATAAATATTTACAAATTATTTTACAAATTATGTTTCTTTGCTTTTCGCTCGTCCGCTTTGTTTTTTAACCACTCGTTTTTTTGTATTTGGCCCTCTTCATTAGGGCAATAAGTTTGGCCATAATATTGGGAGTGGCCGGTCTGCTTATTTTGAGGTTTCCCGCACTTTTTGCACGTATAGGCCATTTTGACCTTCTTGGGGGATGGACGGCCTTCTCTTGCTGCTTCAGCCCCCTTCTTGAGGGCTTCTGCTTTTGTCCTTCTCCACGCTGTAGTCCTTGGCACTAAAAAATAAAGTTAAACTTGTTATTTTCTTTTTCTAGGGAAATGTACTACGCTACATTGGTTGCATATGATTACCCTACCATTTGATGGGATCTGTTCGACTTTTTCCACAAATACAACGTCTGGGTCTTCAGCCACGACACAAGGCAAACTGGTTGATGGGATGGAGGGATCTGGTGTTGTTATGGATGCTGGTACTGGATTCTTCTCCAACTCCAATGGCATTGGTAGGGGCTCACTGGCAGCCAAAGGTGGCTTTGGGATGGACAGTCCTTGCAGAAGCAATTTGATCTCATCTACCCTTGCCTTGTTCTTGTACCTGTGAAATGCAGTAAGAGAAACAATTTATGAACACATGCTTAATAATAATTATAGTGGACAGAAAGTACTGTACATTACTGTATGTTAAATTATGAACACTTTGTTAAGAAGTGGTACTTCATTTAAGCTAGTCTAATGATCACGCTTGAACACGTATAGCTGTATGATTGGCCAGAACCATCATGTGACATTAGTGGCGTGTTCATAAACTTTAAACACTGTGTATTTTCTCTCTTTCAATTCATATTCCATACAGTAAAGTTGCTTGTTTTGTTGGATTTATAATTAATAAATATGATTACTTAAAACTGGTTAGAATATACAATCATTACCATAATCTCAATACACTTACCATTTTGAAATTGTTGTTTCATTGACTGGATACATTTGAAGATTTGTATCCTCATAGAGGCGACTGTTGACGACAGTATTCCTCAGGGCGTTGTACTTTAAGAGAACTACTTTCCACTTGGAAAGGTAGGTACTCTCTGGTCCACTTGCCCTTTGTTCGACTGCCTCATCAGTCAATCGTATCATGATTGCCTCTACAAGTCTACTGCTTGATGGGGATTGTGCTACTTGGGCACCTGTTACAAATGCTCTGAAGATATAACAATAATAAAATTTAATACAGTATTGCCTAAAGTTTATATTTGTGGTAAAACACAAAACAATACACACTCTTGTAGAATTGTTGTCAAAACATTAAATAAAATGTTAGCAATTTTTATAGTGTGTACAGTTTTGTATTTGTGGTCATTATTGTGTTTTGATATAATAAATATTACGTACCTTGCCATTGCCTCGGTGCCAACATGCCCTGTTGCTTTTTTCTTCAGGAAGCGGCCTTTGGCTTTCTTGTACTTTGGTGGGAATACCAATGCTTTTTTGTCGTATTCATCCAGGTTGAGGTAAAGTTGTTTGATTTCGGCTGCTTGCTTGTTCGTAACATGGCCATCTAATGCGAGTAATGCGTTTGCAAGCTTTCCAACTTTGTCCCAACCTGGAATACCCGATGCATCCACTGCTGTCGCCTCATCTTCCTGTGTTAAATTAATCAATCAAAAATAGAGTGATAATATTTTTGTGGCAACAGGGTAATTTATTAATTTAGTTGGTTTGATTTTACTCAAATTCAACCTGACTTTATTTGACATTGAAACAACACTGATTCTTACCTCATTGCCACTATCATCACTGTGTACTGGTTGGGCCACAGTTTCGGCACTGTCTAAATCATCAGCAGCAGCAGCATCGCATTCCATGTTGAAATCCCCAAACGCTTCGTCTATTTCTTTGTCCAACTCTTGCACTGGACAATCGCCAGTTTGAGAGCGTAGGTATTCGATGCCAATAATTTCTCCTGTGTATGTAGACGGAGTGCAAAAGTTTAACAGAGTTGGCTCTGTGGATTGTAGCTGACAACACATTCAGTCTATGTTTTAGGGAGATGTTGAAGCTTCTCACTTTGTCCTCCATCTTTTTACTCTGCATATCTCTCTCTTCATTCCATCTCGCCAGTCCCTCAACAAGATATGCTTGGAAGGCAATTGCACCAGCTGATGTTCCTGAAACAATCACAAATAAAACAAAGCAATGATAAGTTTCTGTAATAAGTTGTAGGTTAAGTTATTATTAATAGATGTATTAAGATGGATATTTCCAAACAAAATGTTGGACTGGAACTATCCAAATTAAGATGTCTATTAATATCTTTAGTTGTATGCTAGTACTACTGTACCCATTGCTAAATACCTGGTATGAACCTTGCTAGGTGAAGATGAAAGCTCTCCAGTGAAGTTGTACCACAAGCACATCGGTAGACTGGAAGTGATTTTCCTCCTTTCTTTATCGTACCAGTAGTGGTGTAGAGGCTCACATCTGGGGGATCCTGCAGGCATGGTACATGCCGTCTTTGCTCAGGCCATATCTCACTCAGCATTTCATCCCTGAAAAGAGGAACACCAAGCACGTCCGTTGCAGCAGCCAGGGAGTTGAACAGAGCTGTTAGCTGGTTCTCCGTCTCATGCTCGCCTCTTGTTCTTCTCCGGCAGTGCTTTGCCAACTCTTTCTTTGAGACAGCACTCATCACAGCCTTCTCAGATGGACACTTTATGCCATTTTCCTGTAACTCTGCCTTCTTGGCTGCATAGAGTGCCTGAAGATCAGATTGATCCCACTCGAATATGCATCGAGACAGACTTGCCATGAAAATGCCATAAAGTGGGTGGCTCTCGCTAGTGCAGCCGACTGCACAGCGACGCATGAAGTGGAAGATGTCGAGCCTAACCAACAGGTTTGGCCAGGCATTGAACAGTGATCGATACTTCGATTCACCTTCCTGAATGCCACAGCATTCTCGGTCAGTGTAAAGAAGTACTGGTGGCTGAACACCTGCCTTTTCAAACCTGCTGATTAAACCATCTGCCAAGGGCTGTAATGATGCCATGCTCTCAGATGTTGTAATTACAGAGTTGAGCACCTGTCCTTTTTCATTGCCAACATTTGTTACCCAGCTGGCTGTGTTGGCATCATATCCCTGCAGCTTCTTGGTGATCTTTTTTGTCGAGTCGAGTTTCATTACAGTGCCATAAACAGAGGTGGTAACCGCCTTCAGAAGCTCCAGCCGACTGTACACATTTCGCACATAACAGGCTAGAAACCACTTGGCAGTAGGGACATCCCTTAACTCTGGTGCTTTCTGGTACTCCACGGAAGGCTGATGGAATAGGTGCGAAGATGTTTGGTGACGTTTGCAGTCGTTCAAGTAACTTACAACCTTTCCCATCCATTCGTCGCTGTGAATCTCTCTCAACCTGTTCTGCAAAGCTCCAGGACTGTTCCCAAGAGTCCTCGACCTTAACAGGGAAATAACGGCTTGGTCGCATGCGTACTTGTATGTAAGGACCACTGGGAACTTGAGGCGAATTCCATCAGGCAAACAGTCCAAAATACGATTGTCCCAAGCAATAAAAGTGCCCTTGCATGCCTTGCAGTAGTGATATTCTGCAGCCAGATAATAATAGTCCTTGATGTCAAGAACTAGCCTAACTCGGGTGTATAGACCCTTTGACTGTAGAGTCCTCTCTGTTATGTTGCATGCAGGACATGTAAGCAACACATCCCACATTCGTTTGGGCATCCACAGGAACAGCCTTCTTAAAAAGTAATTTGCAGGATTGGCGACGCCACTGGCATTGGGGGCTGGCATTGGAGGTGGATGCCACCAGTTTTGCAATTTGGATGCCAAATTCCCCTTACTGGCAAACATCTTCTTACCAACCCAGCATTGATCTTCATATGCCATATTTTGTGCCCATTGCTTTGGCAGTCTCAGTGAGCAATCATTTTTAGAAGGCCTTTTTGGAGACTAGGTATTCAAAATACAAAAAAACAAAACAATCAAGTTTAAGTTACATCAAAAAGCATGTGGATGTTTGTTATTTCAAAGGAGACTGATTTGCACTGACTGGGATTTGAACCCAGACCGGCTGCTGGGACAGCAGCAATGCTGACCGCTTACACCATCAATGCACACGAAAATCTCCTTTCTTAAATGTGCATGTGATTCTGTAATTAATAATAACTGTACCTTTCCGCTCTCAGCTGGCTTGAACTGGGTTTCAGGTGGTGACTCTGTGGTTGGTGACTCTGTGGTTGATTCAGGGCCTTGCAACACAACTTCTGACTGAAAGAATATTTAAAAACAATAATGTTCAAAAATATTTCAATGGACAAACCACTGCATTAGGTCTTCGCCTAATACAATAATATAGGCTGACAACATTCCCATCAAAAATATACTGTACCGTACCTGCAAGGGTTGATTAGCTGCAAGAGTAGCCTCAATACCATGGACTGTTTCTAAAACCTCAGCATCCTATGAAGAAATTTAGTTTAACTTGAACAATTTATAGATGGAAAAAACATGACAATCAAACTCGCATGATGATTTAATGTTATTATGATTAATTATATTTATGTACATAGTTACTCACAGATACTTGTTCACCACCAGCACTCCAGATTGAAGTTTCCTCTTCAGATGTAAGTAATGTTGAAACTGCATTCTGAAAAATTTGGGAACAACTCAATATAATTGTAATTATCAATTATGCTGTACCTGGTACAGTATTCACTATGCTTCACACACTTACACGCTTTGAATGTAAAAAGCCATGCAAATGATTATTACCTCAGAGGCCACATCTGTACTCCTACTGGTTGCAGGCCTGGTAATGGTCGAAGAGCTAGCCTACACAATGATCGTATTATTGAATGATTCAGGATGACATTTTAGAACTCATTTTTCTTTAATTACACATCTGGTATTTGCAAAATATGCAACAGAGAAAATGAGAAAATAAGTATATAGTAAACAACTCACCCTTGTTTCGTGATAGCCACATGAGCATTAGTTCAAATTGCCAAACAGGTCAACCTTAGCATGTTTCACAGGGCACTTCTTAATATTCTCAATGCACCTGGCCCATTTTGAGTTAAGAGGAGGATTATTTCCCCTTCCAAATTCGAAGAGATCTTGAGCAAAAAGCTTCAGTCGCCTTTTCCACTCGCTGTCTGTTAAACCTACTTTGGGCATACTTATCTACAAAATTCAGATGGAAAACTTGTTTAGTTAATATCAACATCGCGGTCGTTGTTGCCAAAAAGTAATAAAATACAGCTAAAAGTCAACTCGAAGTGAAAATTATATCAGTGTTGAGATAAAATATTGAATCAGCATAAATACGAATTTGCATATCATGAATATTCAAGAAATTAACTTCGAGAACATACCTGCAGAAACTGTATCCGACACTAAACAACAGTGAAACAAAATATATTTTCTCTACAACGCAAAATAGCCGTGAAAATTTAGCTTTCCTTGAATTTTAGCTCGAAAGCAACCCGAAGATATCGCTTGACAAAACGACCCCAACAGTTACCACAGCAACAACACCTGTGCACATAAACACAGGTACCCCAATGCGTCTATTGGAGCGCATAACACAGGTGCCCCAAATGCGTCTTTTCCTTTCTTTTTCTCCCCCTCTCTTGCCCCTTCGCAGAGAAGATTATGCCCCAGTTTTTGCGCAGGGGCCATGCTAATCGTCTCTGAGTCTTCAACCATAGCCAACACATTCTTATTTAGCTTTCTATTCGTGACAAAGAAACGAAAATTATTCCTGCAGAAAACAGAAAAGATCTTTTATTTTACGTCATACGTATATAGTTATTAGCACGCATGCCTGGGCACGTACGTATTTTCCGCGTTTTCTGTTGAAACACGCTGATGGAAGGAGCGTGGGCTCACCCGGTTTGTGTACATTACACTACGCAGGTCCTTTCTAATTCCCCTGGTTATTAAAATTGGGCTACGGCTCGTGCCATTTTTATTCCAGATTACTTATACTGATACTATAAAATGATCCTGAATGATCCCTTTTTATGAAAGGAGACCGCTGACCTGAATGTCCGGATATTCAATCTCGCGTATCCAACGTGCATCTCAGCAAGAAGAGAATGGCTTTTATTTGTCAATATATAAGCGAAACCAAGGAAAATTTGGACTCTAACACCTCCTAAAGTAAGTATAAGCATTTGTCTGTTGTCATTATTTCGTAGATTTGCAATGTGGTAAAATTTGACAAAAACCATCTTGGTGGAGGCTCGGTCAGTCTGCCATTTATCGAACAAACTTTCCAAAATTTTACATAAACTTGGCGGGGTGTTCTAAGGGCAAACAGGAGTAAATATCATGCAAAACAATCTGAATGATGTATTATGGCCTTATGTTGTGCCATGATTCTGTCCTAATTTGTAAATTTCCAAAGTGAGTGAGAACCACATGCTCGATCATCTCAGTGGGCGGACATAACATTTGCGTTGTATTGTATTGCATTGCATTGCATTGCATTGCATTGCATTGCATTGCATTGCATTGCATTGCATTGCATTGCATTGCATTGCATTGCATTGCATTGCATTGCATTGCATTGCATTGCATTGCATTGCATTGCATTGCATTGCATTGCATTGCATTGCATTGCATTGTTGAATTTGAGTTTTTGTTTTTTGGGGGGTTTTTTCATTTTATCAACACAAAATTTGTTGGTAAAATATTTCATTGTCTAAATAGTTTCCATTTTGTTATAGATTATAATCATATTTTTATAATAATTAGCATAATTTGCGAAATGCGTTGTTGACGTTATTACGATGATTACCATCAATATAACTAATGATTATCATCAAATTAAAATAACAGTGAGGACGTGCTGCAATAACTTGGAATTACGCCTGTTGAAGGTTATCGGAAACAACATGAGACAAAATGGCATCGAAATCAATGCTGTGTAGCAGGATTCTTTTTGACATACTTTGACCAACATCTGTGTATAGTGCTGATGCCATGAGTTGTGACGGTTGTCAGGGGGTTGCTTCTGCTAGGATTCTCCATGCAATGGGTCACGGCTTCTCTTACTTTAGAAGTTGACTGATATGATGCCATTTTATGTATCCACGAACCCTCTCAAGACTTTCACTGGATAAAAATGAAGAAAAATTTGGAACGCTTCACGAATAGGCGTGTCATCCTTGCGCTAAATTTGAACTGATCTTCGAGGTCAACATTTGCAAGAATCTTCCAAATGAGAGCCCTAAATTCTTCCAACCAAAAGTCTTCCAAATGTTCTTACTCCCGATACCAAATCTTCCAAATGTTGCCTGTGCCGACCGAAGACAACAAGCCGATAATGAGCGATTGTCGTGAAATATTCATGAACCGTCGTAAATAATTCATAAACACTCGGCTAACTGATCGAAGTCATTCGCATGCATTGCCGCTTTTGCGAGGAAATATACGAGCAAAGTAGCGAATTATTTCGGGTTCACTTTAACCGATTTTATCGGGTTCACTTTAACCGATTTTATGAAAGTGTGAAATGCTAAAGACAAATTGCACCTTTGTATAATTTAAGACCGAGATTTGTGAATTCTCGAACGAAGATCTAAGGCTGAATTACAGTGAAGACGTTCGACGGTTCAAAGACGACAACAGAACTGTCGAACCTCGTGCGTAACCGTGCGAAACCAACGAGTTGGTGAGGCGAAATGCGGTGGCTGAGGTTAAAGGACTTTGCGGCAATGTCAACGATGAACCGGCGGTGCTGGACCAATACACTCTCAGTTTGGGCTGTTTCGCACTAAATCTTTTAGATGGTTAGTCGAACATGGGCTCGGCTATGCTAGATAGCTGGTACATAATATGAGGATGGAAAGCATCATCAATTAGCACTAATAAGCACTGCACAGGACAGATACTCGCCCGCCGAGAAAGGGAAATAGAAACATTGGGTTGATTATATGAATGTTTAAAATCTCGAAATGTAATTTTAAAGCCAGTTATCTGGCTTGATTTGTCAACAAGCTTGACAACCTGATTAAGTTGTATGACAGATGTTGACCTGGCATGGCTAGTAATTTTCCCCAGTCGTAAGAAGGCGAAAAAGGCTGTAGTGCACATCGCCTTAAATAATAAAGACCGGTAAAGACTCGTTGTCAAAGTGGGAGTTGTATCCACTATTTGACGTAGGATAGGAAGTGTCACAGGCAGGCGCGTATCGGCCTGGTGACCAAGTTTGCCATAGCCTTTTAGCATTTGAACAACCCAAAATACCTTCATTGGATCGGCATAACCGGACAATCTATGGCAATAGCCAATGGCAGAAATATATGTGTTTGTAGTAGAAGGCGCGTAGTTATGTTGGAACATATAGGCTATAAATATTCCTAAATCCGAAGGCGGTATGGGCAGACTGACAGTGGCCGAATTAAAAATGGAATGTGAAAATTGGCTGTAAAGTTTCCAGGTCCGGCGATAAGTGGGTATCGATGACGGCTGTAAACTCAACTTGAGAAGTTTTGATGTTATATTGACCAGTTCTCTGGCTGAAGATGGTCTGGAATGACTGTTGGTGATGAGTGTATACCTACTGAGGCTAGCTGTTTGAACTTGGAA
This sequence comes from Corallium rubrum, assembly GCA_964035015.1. Classification (NCBI taxonomy): domain Eukaryota; kingdom Metazoa; phylum Cnidaria; class Anthozoa; order Scleralcyonacea; family Coralliidae; genus Corallium; species Corallium rubrum. The sequence goes on from CAXIUP010000126.1 coordinate 209,486, forward strand.
ACCTGTAACCGAGACAAAGAATCCGCTAAAACATTTTGAACACCAGGTACGTGCCGTGCATGAAATAAAATATTATGCTTCAAACAGGCTAGCACCAGCTTGCGCACAAAGATCATAACGGTCGGATCCCGAGATGTAGCTTTATTAATAATATCAACCAATGCCGCATTATCAGTAAAGAAAGTAATACGCTGATTTCTCATCGCCTTGCCCCAAATAAGTACACTAATGACAATGGGATAAAATTCTAAGATAGTGATATTAAATGTTTTCGATTTATCTGGCCAAGCACCGAAAAACCAACTATAACCAAAAACAGCGCCGTAGCCAAGGCTACCGGCGGCATCTGTGTAGAGATTTAAAGTAGAGGAATCGAGCCACAAATCACTAAGAAAAAACGCGCGACCATTGAAACCCTCTAAAAACGTTAACCAAATATCAAGGTCAGCCTTGACAGATTTTGTAAGGCGAATAAAATGATGGGCTGACTTGATACCTTTAGTGGGATCGATAAGACGCCGTAGAAAAGCGCGGCCAGGGACAACAACTGAGCATGCAAAATTAAGAAGACCAGTTAAGGACTGTATTTCACGTAACGTAACCTTTTTGCGGCGCAAGAATGACGAAATCAATAGTTTACTTTTAGTTGTCTTGTCCTCAGGCAATCGCGCCTCCATATGTAAAGTGTCTAACTCAATCCCAGCGAACGAAAGAATTTGTTGTGGTCCGACGGTTTTTTCCGGAGCAAGAGGCACACCCAAATATTCGCAAAGAGATAAGAAAGCAGCAAGGTTAATGCGACATTGGTGATAAGAAGTAGCTGTAATAAGATAATCATCAAGTATGTGGATAAGATGCGAAATATTAAGATGTTTCTTAGCAACCCATTCAAGTGCAGTGCTAAATATCTCAAACGTGCGACACGACGACGCACAGCCCATAGGCATACACCGGTCAAAATAGTATTTCCCTTGCCAGGAAATTCCTAAGAGATCGTAATCGGCAGGCCGTATAGGGATGATGCGAAAAGCACTTTTAATGTCAGTTTTTGCTAAATAATTCCCTCGTCCTGTTCGCTTGATTAATGCAATGGCGTCGTCTACATGATCATAGGTTACAGTAGTGTGTTCCTGGGCAATACCGTCGTTAATTGAATCACCATTTGGATAGGACAAGTGATGAATCAAGCGGTATTCTCCCGGAGCCTTCTTAGGAACAACACCCAAAGGAGACACATGAAAATTAGCGAGCGGAGGTTGGTCGAAAGGTCCGGCCAGCCGATAGGCAGCTAATTCTTTTGAAATTTTGGCACTAACAATGTCTGGGTTGTGTTGAGCGGACAGTAGATTATTTGCATAAAAGGAGGTACGCGAACCTTGAAAATGAAGAGGAAAACCAAACATAAAACCATCGTATAAGTATGAGGTCAATCCCGCATCGTATCCACATAGGAGAGGAATGAACCTATTGATTCGAACTGGCGTTGGAAGGTCGAGACTTGGCGGCGGCGGAGGACGAGTTACTTGTGAATCGAGAGGGATGAAAATTGCATTTGGACGCTAAGTGTACTGCCCCACATTTAGGGCATTGATGTTTGAAATTGCAGCCATGACAATCGACCCCGCGGTGAAATTTGCGACAAAAACCTTTGGGCACAAATTGGCCAGACGGAGAAAACGGCGTGCTGGTGCGCATTCCTTGTGGTTTGAAATGGCGCGAATTATGGAACTGTTGTGCCCGTATCCAAAGTTCCCAATGGGTAGTCCCCCACGGCATTTCGGCATGGTTATTTTGGCGCAAGGATCGAAACTGTGTGTCATAAAATCGCCAATCCCCACCGCGCGCAGCCAAGTCACGAACTACCTCGCCATACTTCATTAAAGCCGGAGCTTCCATCGGAAATTTACTGGTGTAAACACCGACAAAAATTTGAAAGGCAGAGGTCCATGACTCGATGGTAGAAATGTACCTGGCTTTTTTAACAGGTTCTAAAGCTAAAGTAGGAACGGTAGAGCCTTGTTGAGCACTAAGAGACAGGTGATACTTGGTATCCGCTGTCCCGGAGCTGAGTAACAAACCAAAATAAAAAAATTCATTGGCCCAAATTTTGGCCTTCAATTTTGCGCTCACTTGAGCTTCTATCGGAATGCTGACTGAATTAAAATTTTTCATACCGGATACAGATGTTGATGCAACCTGGACGAAATTCTCGCCAGAGATATGTTGCAGAGCAGTTGCCACAGGCCCTTGCACAGTGGCATCTGCTCTTGCAGTCATACCCGAGGAAACCAAAGGAATTTCCTGAGCGTCCGTGGTCAAGGTGGACGAAGACGTAACGGGTATCATTGGAGTAGGTAATTGTAACGTGGCAAGGACTGCTTGCGAGACAGCCGATACAATACGCTGGGTATTGGCGTCAGGTAAGACGTTGGAGCAGGCCACCACTCTGTCGACGGTCGAAACTGTACGGTCATCCGCGAGCAGGGAAATTTCTGGAGTTTCATCTGGCGTTGCTGTTACAGCTTCTCGGCGGCGAGATGTTGGTCGTGCACTACTTCGAGATACACTACGTTGAGAACGGTTATTACGACGCGTGGCAGGCATGGTTCTGAAAGAAAAACTAAACCAGAGCGCAGACGTGCAAAGCAAGGCTTTATAGAAGCCAATATGTACCATAAACGACAATTACATAGACGTTGTGACAGACATGTAACATAAATTAAATGCAGCAGGGTAATCATGGTATACAACATGGTAGCCGCATAATGCTGCGACGGCACATCGGGCAATCTGAAAACAACTGGATACTGCTCCATCCCAACATATATTGATTTCAATGAACACATTGTGGGCCATCTGAAAACAGTGAGACTGCTCCAACCCAACAATGCGATAAAATATTCATGTTCAAGTAAAATTCGTGGGCCATCTGAAAACAGTGAAACTGCTCCAACCCAACAAAGAACGAAAATATTCATGTTAAAGTAAAATTCGTGGGCCATCTGAAAACAGTAAAACTGCTCTAACCCAAAATACAATAAATGAAACATTCATGTTCAATAAATAATTGTGGGCCATCGGAAAACGGGTGAACCGCTCCAACCCAACAATTATCAATATATTAAAAACGTACAGGACAGAACCTGTGCAAAAACATTGAAATCTCAACGTGGGCGATCTGAAAACAGCCAAGTTGCTCTAGCCCATATGATATAAGTGGTAGTCGTATTAAATAACAATTAAGCATGGACTGACACATGGTATCACGATTAAAGAATGTATGTCAAATTAAATTGGCAACATAAGAATGTAATCTGCCATATGCACGTCAGCACAAAAGTGGGTATTAGCGCGGCTGACGAAAATGCAGGAAATTACAGTCACGCGAGATATAATAAGTCAAAGTCCGCACACCATGATATAAGATGGCGGGAAAATCTAGATCACGTATATTTGTAAATATAGAGAAAATTGCTCTTTAATTAAAGATATAGCTCTTACAATTCTTTGATAAAGGTAGACTGCAGTTATTTGTAAGATTGCCTGGTCAATAAGAATGTCAAAAACTGCTTAAAACCGTTTTAGCCTTCAAGAAAGTACCGCGATAGCTGCGGTACAAAGAATATTGCCCAGCTGCGTTCAAGTGAACGCCATCATCTGATAAAAGTACACGAGTAGCTGCGTTAAATTCACGATGCTCCCAAAGAACCACAGCAGGTTGGTCGGCGAAAACAACCGACAAATATTGTCGCAAAACGGCAGCCTTCGAATTAAATTCCTCGTCAGGCTTTCGTGATTTTGGAATATTTCGATCAATGACTTGACAAACAACGACTGCGCGAATGCCATATTTGTGGCGAAGCAAACCTACCAAGTCATCAATTTGGGAACCGACCACCTCTGGTTTTAATGTAGCTAGGTCATTGGTACCTATTTCTACAACTACAATATCGGGAGCAAGTTTCGTGATCTCAGGGAGGTCAAATTTTATTAGTTTGCGGACCGTACGTCCCCCTACCCCGCAGAGAGAGACCGAAATTGAGGCACCTAGGCCAAAATTCTGTCTCGCTCTATCGTCAAAACCATTAATAAGGTCTTGCCTTAAACGTCGAACAAAAGAATGACCCATTATTAAAGCTTGTGGAACAGAAGTAGCCATTAGAATAAAACAAAGTAACTGATTATACCTGATGAATGGCTGAAAAATTTGAGTACCAACTTGAGATGTTGCAGCAGTCCTCGTGTAGTAAGGAATGAGAAGATAATGCATATCACAGCTATTATATACCACCTGCCTTCCCGTTTTCCCGCGCTTTGCACTCATGTGACTAAGCGTATAAATTAAATTATCCTGCGTAAATATTATATGCATATAATCTAAATAATTATTTTAAAGGCGGGAAGCAATAAAACCTTTATTGGTATGCCAATAATTCATATATATATATATATATATATAGTGTCTGCCTGTGTTTACATAGTGTTTCACCGGGATATCCAAATGCCATGTCGTGATCAAATGTGTCTGTTATTGGTTAATTTGCTCATGAATTATTAATGAGTTTGATTAATATAGTTCACAATATAGTTCACAACACAATACAATACAATACAATACCGTACCGTACCATACCATACAATAATTTATTTCACACCGCGCAATTGGATTATCTTAAATGACGAAAAATTAATCGAGTTTTTGCCATAACTTCGTTTTTTTATTTCTGATACGAAAATGTTGTTACACCGTTTTTTTTAAATAATGTGATAAAAATAGCCAAAAATAATAAACACCTCCCGTTATTCTCAGAAACGGTTTAAATTCTTTGTTTCTTAAAGTGTAAAACAAAATATATATTTTTCATGAGCATCGCACCACTGTTATCAATTCGTAATTTTCTTCATGTATTTTTTTTTGTACAATCTCTGACACGTAAAAAAAATTTCTGTATCGAGAGACATTTGATTGCAAGACCAGTTATAAGTATAACACCGCTCACCCATGTTGTAAAACACAGAAAAAATCGAGATATAGTGTATTTATATTTAAAAAAAATTATTTTGTTTTTAAAAATTAAAAGCTTCTTACAAGACAATCTTTCATTTTATGACAGGTACAGCATTTTATGACAGCTACAGCAATTTAACATAATTCCATTACATACTCATTTTTTGTTATTACATCTATAAAGGTATTGTACTCGTATCATACACACTAACAAAGACAATAATTCATTCGTAAAAATGTTCTTCTCCCCACTGTTCTCAATCAACATTTTCTGGAGATCATCCGTCGACCTTTCAATAACAAATTTGTAAATATAATGCGTGTGCTTGGAAGAATAACTACATATAAGACATACAGAAAATACTTTACAAAGCTGAAATAACAGTCTGAACAAAGGAAGTTGGAAATAAACGATGCATTTTAATGAATAATCGCCTTGTTTTAAAGGCAAGGTGTCCGAGTGAATTTGACCAGGATTGTAGCTAATTTAAATTTTATCCACTGAATAGCTATTAACCTGACAGTGCTGTTCAATGGCTAAAATGGCTATACAGGCTTCATGCAACCAACCCCAGATGTTTGATTAACATGTGCGAAAATTGGAGTTTTACAAGATACAAGTTCCCTTCACGGGAAACTTGGGGGACATGTTTATGATGCTATGTTTTGGAAGCAGCCAATAACATGTTTGTATAGTATGTGCCATGTTCAAATTAGGAATACATGTATAAAATGATTTAAAATAAATTACTGTCAATTTCTTTGTGTATTTGTGTGCTTTTCACGTATTGCTTATTTGCTTCTTAAGTCTATATCTCTTTCTGCGGTAGTTACAAGTATGCATTGCATACCTATTTTTTTACTTGTGGGGAACATGGGGAAAGATAACCCAATAAAAAAGATAATCCACTTATAAACTCATTAGTGTGCAACAATAAAAACCTAAATCGGACCTGTGTCATCGCTCATAGGTGATACCCGCCCAATCTCCGACAGTTTCCGACATACTCACTTTCCTGGTCCACCACAATAACAATAGTTCCTTCTTTATTGACGGTGTGAGCAGAATTCCACTTCAGTGAATTGATCTAAAAGTTACAAGCCAAATACAGGAAGCCAAACATAAAGATAATTACAACAGTTGTATACAGGTACAGGTAAAGAACAGTGTCATAGAAAGACGCACTTGGCTTGAAGAAAGCATCCCACAATTCCGTTTGTTGCTTTCATTCTGGAGGCAAATAAATCGATATTTTGCAAATAATCGAGTTCTTTTAATGCTTTTGTTTAACATAGTTTATCCATCATCCATTCAGATACCTTTTCGTTTCACCTCGATTCAAAATCAACAATAAAATTATCTCGCCCTGGAATATGCGCAAGCACTTATCCATATTTGCCTCTAAATACACCATTCCAAGACCTGTTAAAGTATTACATTTTTCAGAATGGCTGGTGCCCATATATACTGACAGCAGAATAATACTGACGGCAGAATAATACTGACAGCAGAAGTATTATCGATCATTAGCCTTATGTGTGCATTACATTTTATTTGTGCAAATGTTTTCAAACCTAAGAAAGTGGCTAATAATTCTAAATAATTCATGTGTTCCTTAGCCTCAAGATGGGACCACAGTCCGCCAGTGGTTACATTCTGACATTCACCACCCCACGCCTGCAAAGAGGCATCTGTTGTTATAATTAGGGAGGGTTCCCCGCAAAAATGAAATGGGTTTAAAGGTGTCTACCACATTGCTAGACCACTATTTTAACTCTAATACACTTTCCTCGGATAGGGACATTTTAGCATCAAAATTACCATTATTACCAGCTAAAGCTGACGTCTTGTCGCCTTCTAAATGCCAATAGTAAAGAGGCCCATGAAGAACCCCCAGAAAACTTGATACTATTTTCCCAATTATTTGTGCAACTTCTCTTATTGTAATACTACCTGAGCCTTTAAGAAAATTGTCACAAGCTAACTTTAGGGCTAGCTAGTGCTTTCTCTGGTGTCAGTTTGACTGTCATGGTCACTGAGTTTATTACAAACCCCAAGATCACTATTTCTTATGAGGGAAGGAACATACACTTTAAGTATCTTGGTGAATTTTCTGGGTAAACAAGTACTTTTTCGAATAGGTATTGAGTAATAGGCATCTTTGAGATCAAATTTCATGCCATGAAACAATTTTTATCAACTAATTTGACTATTGTGTTTAATGAATGCACCTTAAAAAGATGGTAAGACACATGTTTATTGAAATTTTTTAGATTTAGGATCACTCTATGACTGCCATCTTTTTTTTTAGGCATAGAAAAAATATTTGAAATTGTCTCATCCTTTTCATGCTCTACTTGCTCTATGATTTTAGTTTATTTCCTGCTCTATGATCTCAGTTTCTGCGCTGTTGATTCCCACAGGTCATGGTCAGGCTGTGAGAGGGAGAGCTTATTTGCCCAATTGATTTACAAAAATTACTCACATCATATGGCAAGAATTTCTTCATTGATAACAATGCCTCAGCTACAATAGAAAATATTACCATGTGTTGGTGTGTAGTTGCAATGGCATGGACAGAAACTTGCTGAACAAATAAAAATGTAAAATATTCAGCATTTCAATTACCTTCAGGACCTGACTTTAATGCACCACCTGGCTACAGAAATAGAGAACAAATCAACTAAACACTTTTCTGATAAGCCAGATTGCCAGATAAATAGCTTATACTCTATGTAGCTTATATCTTTCAACTGACGAAAAACGGTTAAGACCTTTAGTTTAGTCACCAAATTCAATGTGAATATTTGTTGAGTCAGAGCTGAAGGTAACAATAATAACAGTCTGAGACTGAGGTGGCTAATTGTTTTCGTATAATTTCCGAGTTTGTAAAAACATAGGATTGCGGTCTTCAGGCCTCTGAATTCAGGTCGGCAATCGGCAATTGCTGACCTGATTGCCGACCTATCGTCATGTCAGGACGGCAAAAAATTGCCAACTTGTAATTTTCTGATTTAAATTTAGAGTAAAGAGATGAAGAGATATTCTTTTATAATATATATTTCAAGGAAAGTGCCTATAAAAAATCTTTTACACTCGATAATCGGAACCGACGTTTTAATATATGCATGAGATGAAAAATTCGAAATTGCCGACCTGTGCCGACCTGTTTTAGTTTTAGGTCGGCAAATTTTTGCCGACCTAATTTTTCGCTAATTCAGAGGCCTGGGTCTTGTGGTCAAGGTATGTACAATGACTGTTGAATGTCATAGCAAAACTAAAGCTTGTACAGTTGTACCAAAGAACTAAAGACACCATGTTGGGGTTTTGTTTCTTTCCACTTACCATCCAAAAGACGGGTGGACAGGCCCCAAAAGTGGAAAGGGTCCCCCTTTGGTTGGAAAGTGAAAAGGTGTACCAGAGTTGGCCGTGTTTTACTGTTTTGATTGACATTTCAAAAGGCACATTAATCAAGCATTAGCCAGTAAGATGTTTGCTAACATGTGCTGGACGCGTGGTGTTTTGGGTGGAATAACGTATTGAACTATTGCTGAAATTCATCCTTCAACATCTTTCCGAATTTTTTCACATGAAGCGAATTTTGCTTTAAATTTGTCTTTGAACCATCCTGAACTAATTGGGTAAAGAGAAAAGAATAAATTCGCTTCGCACGAAAAAATTCACAAGAGGAAAACCAGCTTTAGCAAGGCGAAAGAGGAAGGGTTCGTCATCAAGTGTAACTGTCGTCAAGTGTTACCATCGCCCCGGAAGGTGGAAGATGTTATACATGTATCCACAAGTGCTGGAAACTCATTTTATTTAAAAAATACCTACCCTAACTGCTCTTGCAAACGTGCATGTTCTACAAAACCACTCCAGACCCAGTTGAGCAATGCACTCAATTGGTGGATTATGACAAGCCTGGTGGTAACCTGGAAATGCATTTATGTATGCATTACGTTAGAATGAAGTTGCTCAAATAATATTCAGTTTAATGGGTACTTACCAAAGTCACATTTATCGCAAAGAACTATTTCATTGTGCCATTCAGAGTCACCTCCGGAACACTCTACACAGTTGTCATCCTTTGCCACTAAAGTAATTCAAAAACAGAAATGATCGCTTGTGTTTTATTTTATATACTGTCACTACGTATTTTAAACCGTTTCAGATCTTGGAAAGTGGTGGTAGCCTCGCGCTATCGGAAACCCCATGCTTTCAGAAGCCTCACGCTTTAAAGGGTCTCACACTATTAGAGGCCCCACTTAAAATGTAAACAAACCGCACATCTGCTGAATAGACTTGACCAACTCTTTAACAAGTCTCTCTCCTTTCTTTTTCTCTCTTCTCCCCCTTGCCTCCTTGGCCCAATTCCATTACGGAAAACCCACAGAGAGAGACAGAGAGAGAGAGACTTGGAGCAAGTACATTTGACAACTTACTGACTCTAACTAATATCCTTGAAGCTAGTCCAAGAAAGTAACCCATCTTCATATAAGACTTGGCAAGCTGACTTAGCAATCTGAGAAGGAAAACAACAGCCCATCATGAAACGTTCATAAAGGATCATAAATAGTGGGGCGGGGGGGGTGGGTGGGGGGGTGTTAAAACATATTCCTGCAAGCAGTTTTTGGATGAAAAAAATATGTGTACTAATCTCACATTCCATTAGGCCAAAAATTTCAAATTAATTCTATAGTGCCCAACAGTGAGTTTCCTTAACTGAAAGAGTATGTTAGCACTTACAACACAAAAATCTTTTCCATCCGCGCATTTCTGTTTTCGTGGGAAATCTTTCCTCAAGGTAAGAAGTAGTTTCAAAATATGACGTTGTTTATCTTTATCTGATTTAGAACGATAAAATCGCTTTATAAGTTTAAGTTTGGTTGAATTGTGTGTTGTGCCGTACTTATAAATATAGCGATATATCATACACTAGGAGAGAGAAGTGTGTTTTAACAAACTTTGATCTAGGTGTTTTGATATTAAATCATACACAACTTTCGAGTGTTTCAAGATCAAACAGTAAATACTGTAAATGAATCAGTTCTCAAATGAATCAGTGTTTTAAGATATGTTTGAGGTAAAAGTTTGCTTAATTTTATATGCAAGTGTTTCATCACATATCATTGATATCAAACCTTTGTCTTGCTTAATATGATTTTCCTATGTGTTTGGTTGATGAATTATTAATGAAGTTGAGAAGTACAGTATATATCACAGTAACATAGGTGCATTTGGGATATCGTTCTACATCATATCGTAATTTTTTCATAAATTGCAGAATATTAAGAACTTGGAATGCCCTTCATTATTACTGTAAATATGCAATTGAGGTACATGTTTAAATTTGGCAGTTTGCACATTTTTACAACTAATCAAACATTTGAAAATTACTTGATACGTAATCAGGACACTTATATATAATTTTGGTGAGGTGCATTCCAAGTTCTTAACATTCTGCGATTTATGAAAAAATTATGATGATGTACAACGATATCCCAAATATACCTTCGTCCCACTTTTTTTAGTTTAGGACACTAGCAAAGAGACTTTTTAATCTAGACTGTTTTGTTGCCGCCATCTTGTTTTTGCCAATCTCGCGCATGCGCAGACGAAATGCACCTATGTTTATCACAGTGCTCTGTATTTACACTATGCACATGTATATAAGGAATTTATACTGAAAAAATATGTTGCCTGTTACATCGACATTACCAAATCTTGACTTGGTGCTTTGTTTGCTTGTTTTAGGTGTTGTTCAATATCTTGTATAATGAAATTAAGAAACCAAAGTTTGTGCACACCAGAGCTGCTCTAGTGGTCTTACCACAGCATAGTAGATACACCAGAAGTCTGACTCTTGTGAAAACGTATCTTTTTTCAATAAGAATTGTGCCATCCTACACCATCCTGGTAAGTTCCACTGACACTCGTGATTTTTGACAGTTAAAGCTGCTGGTCTAACTTACTAGGATGATGAGTGATGGTGATGCGATAATGCTGATTGAGAGGTGAAAAATACCAGTGGAGTTTACCAGGATAGTGTAAAAATAGAAATGGTAATGAATTGCTTGAGATGTGCAAGGCAACATGTGTGCAGCAGGGCCTCATTTAAGGATTTTTCCATTGGAGGGCATTCACAAAAAGGTACACTTCTCGGGGGTTGGGGGCATACCTCCAGAAATTTTTGAAATTTAGAGTCTCGGAAATGTCATTTCCTGCTTTCTGAGGGGTGATTTTCAAGAACACTGATGGTCATGAAATGTCATAAAAACTAGTTAAATAAAATACAACACATTTCTGACTGTTTCGCTTTGTGTCAGAACTCATCAGCATGTTCACTTTCAAATATAATATGGAAAATGTTGTGGGGAACTATAAAAAGTTCATCACCACATACATCTAATTATCAAAATAAAATTATTCAACTAATATAAAGATTTATCTATACCTTTGAATTGTAACAACTGAAACAGTGAAACTATTCAACTGGCAAAAAGAAACTTACTGGGGCAGGCAAGAAGAAACTTACTGGGGCAGGCAAAATCTTTTCTTCTTTTTTTTCTTTTTTTTTTTTGGGGGGAGGGGCACTCAAAGGGGGACTGGAGGCCTTCCCCCCTCCCCAGTTATATAGCACTGGTGTGCGGACATAAAGTTCAAATATGTGGATGGAAATCACACTTCTGGTGAAGTACTATAGTGGTGAAGTACACTGTATTCTATGATCTGGTGTCTAAGTGTCATTCAGTTGTATATTTTGATAAATGGTTGAGAAGCTATTGTGAACTGTTGGAAAACATAAATCCTTGAGTATGTTGAAAACATTGAAATGAAGAAATGTATGTGTTAAAACTACAATACTGAGTATTGTTGTACTGTCTTATTTAAAATACTAGCAGAATCACAAAACATTAGTGATGTGCATTACACTTGAATGCCACAGCATATTTATTGCTGGTAAAATGTTGTTTTGGAACACAATATTGTTGATGATCTGGGGCCAGTTGTATGAAGCCTGGATAGTTGATATTAGTCCTAGCTAGAGAACAGCATAATCATAATACTTTGAACAACCTACAATCCTGGCCAAAATTATCTCGGACAGCCCTCACAGTCGCGTAAAAAGAAGTTAGGCGCATCAACTCCTAAGATACGCCGATTGCAAATATGGCGCCGATTGCACCAAAGCGAGGCTTTTCGGTGACAACCATTGCTAAGGCCCGATGCGTGTTCTATTCTCACTCACTGTCGCTGTAGTTGGAAGGTTTTCTGAGCGTTTTTTTTCTGGAATTATTTGGAATCTGTCGATCGGGTAAGTGATTGTGAACAAGTCTTATAACTATTCAAGAACAAATAGCGGTATCTTAATCATATATGTATCAATTTACATAGTATTTTGATGGTATAAATTTACCGTCGATGCCGTTGAGCGTTCCAGATGTAAACAAGGCGATTATTTCATTAAAATGCATCGTTTAATTCCAACTTTCTTTGTTCAGACTGTTATTTCAGCTTTGTAAAGTATATACTGTATGTCTTATATGTAGTTCGTGCTTATTTTGCGGGAATTTTTATGTCAATTGTAAAAAAATACCGTATGCAAAGGCGTTTAGTGCTGTGGCGCAGAACATATTTGTTCATACCCGCTCGATTGTTTTCAAAATCTTGTTGTCGGACCTTAATACAGCGCTAGCTAGATGAAATGCCGGACAACTGCTGTGTTCCACAGCAGCCGAAGGAGATAGCTTTTGAAAGAATTCATGTTGACTGTTATTTCAGCTTTGTGAAGTATATACTACATTTTTGAATCGAAAATGGGCCAAAGCCTAGTAGTTGCAAAGTGTCCTGAAACTGGGAGCATGACCAAACTACTAGATGGGCTTCTTCCTCCATTCAATTGTTAGACAATGTACATATGTTGCAGGAGCAATTATTGCTATTCAATAGACTTTTGCAATACCAAGAAGATACCAGATGATGTAGCCTCAGTTGTCGCACAAACCTAGAGGGAGGCAAATTACTTCTGAGCCGGTGATGCAAATGGTTTTCAAAAAACCTGTACTGAGATTACTCCTCCTCAAGCAGTACAGAAGCCTGGCATTTATTGTTCGTTGTAATCCAGCTCCAAGTAGCCACGATATTGGTTCATTTAAGGCCAGACTTAATGAAGAAAACAGTCAATATGGCCTTAATAGTTTATACACGAGTACAACCACAGAAACATCTGTTCCATTAACAAAAGTTGGTCGAGCACCTGTAGGAAGTTACCTGAGCTACCAACTGAAGGGGATTTTACTGTTTCACAACATTGATTTTTCCAAGGAGCCAGTTAACAAAAGTGTCAGTACTCACCTTTTCCTGTTTCACAAGTAGTTCCACTTTTCAGTGTGTCCGAAAGTACGCAGGATGTATTGGAATTCTACACAGCTTTAATCTTAATGGTCAAAAGCATTATACTTAATGGGCTGCTTTAATATTACTGACATAAACAATAGATCATCTACATTAATTCAACCATCTTTCTTTGTACTGTTTTTACATGGATCAAATTAACAGCGTGCAAAGTACAATTTGCAAATAAAAAAAATTAAGGTTTGTGACCTGCATGTACTTGTACAACAAGTAATTAATTTCTGACAAGCAACAATGCCAAGTTAGATTCATAAAATATTGATGTAATTATGGGATTTTGGAAATTTGTCAACATTGCACATACTGTCCAAATTGGAATAACTTGATATAAAATTTGAAAACTTTTAATCTTGTTGATTGCTCTTTCAACATGAATTCTTTCAGAAGCTATCTCCTTCGGCTGCTGTGTTCCACAGCAGTTGTCCGGCATTTCATCTAGCTAGCTGTATTAAAGTCCGACAACAAGATTTTGAAAACAATCGAGCGAGTATGAACAATGGTACTGAACGCCTTTGCATATTTTTTTACAATTGACATGAAAATTCCCGCAAAATAAGCACAAACTACATATAAGACATACAGAGAATACCTTACAAAGCTGAAATAACAGTCTGAACAAAGAAAGTTGGAAATAAACGATGCATTTTAATGAAATAATCGCCTTGTTTACATCTGGAACGCTCAAAGGCGTCGATGGTAAATTACCATCACAATACACTTCGATTTCAGGAACAAAATGATACGTATATGATTAAGATACCGCTATTTGTTCTTGAATAGTTATAAGACTTGTTCACAATCACTTACCCGATCGACAGATTCCAAATAATTCAAAAAAAAAAACGCTCAGAAAACCTTCCAACTACAGTGACAGTGAGTGAGAATAGAACACGCATCGGGCCTTAGCAACGGTTGTCACCAAAAAGCCTCGCTTTGGTGCAATCGGCGCCATATTCGCAATCGACGTATTATGTACAAAAAACATCGTCCCACTCCCCCCGTTCAATGTTGGTTAGAAAATGAAATGTAAAGTATGTTAAGTGCAATTTTCTATCAACATTGAATGGGGGAGTGGGGAAAATGATCTTTAGGAGGAGATTTGATATCAGATGTCATTAAAGGCAAGGTGTCCGAGTGAATTTGACCAGGATTGTAGCTAATTTAAATTTTATCCACTGAATAGCTATTAACCTGATAGTGCTGTTCAATTGCTAAAATGGCTATACAGCCTTCATGCAACCAACCCCAGATGTTTGATTAACTCTTTCTTGTCCGAATTGGTCTTTAGTATTTTATTCTGGCTAACGCCAGACGATTTTATTCTGGCTAACGCCAGACGATTTTATTCACCTCTGGGGAAGCCCCCGGACAGGAATGAGTTATAAGCTATCTCTTTAACATGTGCGAAAATTGGAGTTATACAAGATACAAGTTCCCTTCGCGTGAAACTTGGGGGCATGTTTATGATGCTATGTTTTGGAAGCAGCCAATAACATGTTTGTATAGTATGTGCCATGTTCAAATTAGGAACACATGTATAAAATGATTTAAAATAAATTACTGTCAATTTCTTTGTGTATTTGTGTGCTTTTCACGTATTGCTTATTTGCTTCTTAAGTCTATATCTCTTTCTGCGGTAGTCACATGTATGCATTGCGTACCTATTTTATTTACTTGTGGGGAACACGGGGAAAGATAACCCAATAAAAAGGATAATCCACTTATAAACTCATTAGTGTGCAACAATAAAAACCTAAATCTGACCTGTGTGTCATCGCTCATAGATGATACCCCCCCAATCTCCGACAGTTTCCGACATACTCACTTTCCTGGTCCACCACAATAACAATAGGTTCCTTCTTTATTGACGGTGTGGGCAGAATTCCACTTCAGTGAATTGATCTAAAAGTTACAAGCCATATACAGGAAGCCAAACATAAAGATAATTACAACAGTTGTATACAGGTACAGGTAAAGAACAGTGTCATAGAAAGACGCACTTGGCTTGAAGAAAGCATCCCACAATTCCGTTTGTTGCTTTCATTCTGGAGGCAAATAAATCAATATTTTGCAAATAATCGAGTTCTTTTAATGCTTTTGTTAAACATAGTTTATCCATCATCCATTCAGATACCTTTTCGTTTCACCTCGATTCAAAATCCACAATAAAATTATCTCGCCCTGGAATATGCGCAAGCACTATCCATATTTGCCTCTAAATACACCATTCCAAGACCTGTTAAAGTATTACATTTTTCAGAATGGCTGGTGCCCATATATACTGACAGCAGAATAATACTGACGGCAGAATAATACTGACAGCAGAAGTATTATCGATCATTAGCCTTATGTGTGCATTACATTTTACTTGTGCAAAAGTTTTCAAACCTAAGAAAGTGGCTAATAATTCTAAATAATTCATGTGTTCCTTAGCCTCAAGATGGGACCACAGTCCGCCAGTGGTTACATTCTGACATTCACCACCACACGCCTGCAAAGAGGCATCTGTTGTTATAATTAGGGAGGGTTCCCCGCAAAAATGAAATGGGTTTAAAGGTGTCTACCACATTGCTAGACCACTATTTTAACTCTAATACACTTTCCTCGGATAGGGACATTTTAGCATCAAAATTACCATTATTACCAGCTAAAGCTGACGTCTTGTCGCCTTCTAAATGCCAATAGTAAAGAGGCCCATGAAGAACCCCCAGAAAACTTGATACTATTTTCCCAATTATTTGTGCAACTTCTCTTATTGTAATACTACCTGAGCCTTTAAGAAAATTGTCACAAGCTAACTTTAGGGCTAGCTAGTGCTTTCTCTGGTGTCAGTTTGACTGTCATGGTCACTGAGTTTATTACAAACCCCAAGATCACTATTTCTTATGAGGGAAGGAACATACACTTTAAGTATCTTGGTGAATTTTCTGGGTAAACAAGTACTTTTTCGAATAGGTATTGAGTAATAGGCATCTTTGAGATCAAATTTCATGCCATTAAACAATTTTTATCAACTAATTTGACTATTGTGTTTAATGAATGCATCTTAAAAAGATGGTAAGACACATGTTTATTGAATTTTTTTAGATTTAGGATCACTCTATGACTGCCATCTTTTTTAGGCATAGAAAAAAATTATTTGAAATTATCTCATCCTTTTCATGCTCTACTTGCTCTATGATTTTTGTTTATTTCCTGCTCTATGATCTCAGTTTCTGCACTGTTGATTCCCACAGGTCATGGTCAGGCTGTGAGAGGGAGAGCTTATTTGCCCAATTGATTTACAAAAATTACTCACATCATATGGCAAGAATTTCTTCATCGATAACAATGCCTCAGCTGCAATAGAAAATATTACCATGTGCTGGTGTGTAGTTGCAATGGCATGGACAGAAACTTGCTGAACAAATAAAAATGTAAAATATTCAGCATTTCAATTACCTTCAGGACCTGACTTTAATGCACCACCTGGCTACAGAAATAGAGAACAAATCAATTAAATACTTTTCTGATAAGCCAGATTGCCAGATAAATAGCTTATACTCTATGTAGCTTATATCTTTCAACTGACGAAAAACGGTTAAGACCTTTAGTTTAGTCACCAAATTCAAGGTGAATATTTGTTGAGTCAGAGCCAAAGGTAACAATAGTAACAGTCTGAGACTGAGGTGGCTAATTGTTTTCGTATAATTTCTGAATTCGTAAAAACATAGGATCGCGGTCTTCAGGCCTCTGAATTCAGGTCGGCAATCGGCAATTGCTGACCTGATTGCCGACCTATCGTCATGTCAGGACGGCAAAAAATTGCCAACCTGTAATTTTCCGATTTAAATTTAGAGTAAAGAGATGAAGAGATATTCTTTTATAATATATATTTCAAGGAAAGTGCCTATAAAAAACTTTTACAATACCCTGTATCGATAATCGGAACCGACGTGTTTTAATATATGCATGAGATGAAAAATTCGAAATTGCCGACCTGTTTTAGTTTTAGGTCGGCAGAGGCCTGGGCCTTGTGGTCAACGTATGTACAATGACTGTTGAATGTGATAGCAAAACTAAAGCTTGTACAGTTGTACCAAAGAACTAAAGACACAATACTGGGGTTTTGTTTCTTTCTACTTACCATCCAAAAGACGGGTGGACAGGCCCCAAAAGTGAAAAGGGTCCCCCCTTTGGTTGGAAAGTGAAAAGGTGTACCAGAGTTGGCCGTGTTTTACTGTTTTGATTCACATTTCAAAAGGCGCATTAATCAAGCATTAGCCAATAAGATGTTTGCTAACATATGCTGGACGCGTGGTGTTTTGGGTGGAATAACGTATTGAACTATCACTGAAATTCACCCTTCAACATCTTTCCGAATTTTTTCACATGAAGCGAATTTTGCTTTAAATTTGTCTTTGAACCATCTTGAA
The DNA here is from genome assembly GCA_964035015.1 of Corallium rubrum. Taxonomy (NCBI): domain Eukaryota; kingdom Metazoa; phylum Cnidaria; class Anthozoa; order Scleralcyonacea; family Coralliidae; genus Corallium; species Corallium rubrum. The sequence continues at coordinate 227,325 of CAXIUP010000126.1, forward strand.
CTAATTGGGTAAAGACAAAAGCATAAATTCGCTTCGCACGAAAACATTCACAAGAGGAAAACCAGCTTTAGCAAGGCGAAAGAGGAAGGGTTCATCCTCAAGTGTAACTGCCGTCAAGTGTTACCATCGCCCCGGAAGATGGAAGATGTTATACATGTATCCACAAGTGCTGGAAACTCATTTTATTTAAAAAAATACCTATCCTAACTGCTCTTGCAAACGTGCATGTTCGACAAAACTACTCCAGACCCAGTTCAGCAATGCACTCAATTGGTGGATTATGACAAGCCTGGTGGTAACCTGGAAATGCATTTGTGTATGCGTTACGATAGAATGAAGTTGCTCAAATAATGTTCAGTTTAATGGGTACTCACCATAGTCACATCTATCGCAAATAACTATTTCATTGTGCCATTCAGAGTCACCTCCGGAACACTCTACACAGTTGTCATCCTTTGCCACTAAAGTAATGCAAAAACAGAAATGATCGCTTGTGTTTTATTTTATATATTGTCACTACGTATTTTAAACCGTTTCAGATCTTGGAAAGTGGTGGTAGCCTCGCGCTATCGGAAACCCCATGCTTTCAGAAGCCTCGTGCTTTAAAGGGTCTCACACTATTAGAGGCCCCACTTAAAATGTAAACAAACCGCACATCTGCTGAATAGACTTGACCAACTCTTTAACAAGTCTCTCTCTCCTTTCTTTTTCTCTCTTCTCCCCCTTACCTCCTTAGCCCAATTCCATTACAGAAAACCCACAGAGAGAGAGAGACTTGGAGCAAGTATATTTGACAACTTACTGACTCTAATATCCTTGAAGCTAGTCCAAGAAAGTAACCCATCTTCATATAAGACTTGGCAAGCTGACTGAGCCTTATTAATCTGAGAAGGAAAACAACAGCTCGTCATGAAACGTTCATAAAGGATCATAAATAGTTATTTTTTAGGGGCAGATCATTTCATTTAGGGGGGGTTTTGGATGAAAAAAATATGTGTACCAATCTCACATTCCATTAGGCCAAAAATTTCAAATTAATTCTATAGTGCCCAACAGTGAGTTTCTTTAACTGAAAGAGTATGTTAGCACTTCCAACACAAAAATCTTTTCCGTCCGCGCATTTCTGCCCGGCAAATTGTACCAGATTATGTAAACAAGGTTTACCATAGGGGATATAGTGGTCAAATATTGTATATAATGTAAAAGGTATCCGGTCGGGTTGTTTCGTACCAAACAATTTCGTGTCTGTAGCAAAACGACAAAGTTTGTAGCGAAACGACTCTGTAGCGAAACGACCATGTAAAAGACTGTAATACCTTCTTTACAACAGCAAGAAAGAAACGTCCGTCAATCCATCTTGCCAGGACTTCCTCTTCAATTTGTACCTGTGGAAAACAGCATGCTATCAAGTTAAAAACTAGGACTGCACGCGACCTAGGCGAACATATGAATTCAGAAAAGAAATTGAACTTACCTGAGCTGACATCATTGTTTTAACCGTTGGAGAACAAATTTAAAATCAGGGACTCAGGGCTTTCAGCAACCTCGTACCCAGGCTCATTTGTCGCGCGAGGCAAACATAGTAAGGAAGACTGGAGCGCGTTTTCACATATCGCTGCATATCATTTCACATATAGCTTTCAAATTCAACTCGGGATAATTTTCAAAATTCAGCTTGAATCTGAACAGTTTCATCTAATGGTAGTTCAAAGAGACTTTTTAACTCATACAACTGATTCTGAAGCCTGGTGCACAACCGCAGAAGCTCATGTCTGTTGGAAACTTTTGTAATTTGTCTTGAAAGACAGACGGCAATTTTTTGGCCATCTAAAAATATACATCTACAGAAATACAAATACGCTGCATACACACTGACTGGCTGACTGGCTGACTGGCTGACTGGCTGACTGGCTGACTGGCTGACTGGCTGACTGGCTGACTGGCTGACTGACTGGCTGACTGACTGGCTGGCTGGCTGGCTGGCTGGCTGGCTGGCTGGCTGGCTGGCTGGCTGGCTGGCTGGCTGGCTGGCTGGCTGGCTGGCTGGCTGGCTGGCTGGCTGGCTGGCTGGCTGGCTGGCTGACTGGCTGACTGGCTGACTGGCTGACTGGCTGACTGGCTGACTGGCTGACTGGCTGACTGGCTGACTGGCTGACTGGCTGACTGGCTGACTGGCTGACTGGCTGACTGGCTGACTGGCTGACTGGCTGACTGGCTGACTGGCTGACTGGCTGACTGGCTGACTGGCTGACTGGCTGACTGGCTGACTGGCTGACTGGCTGACTGGCTGACTGGCTGACTGGCTGACTGGCTGACTGGCTGACTGGCTGACTGGCTGACTGGCTGACTGGCTGACTGGCTGACTGGCTGACTGGCTGACTGGCTGACTGGCTGACTGGCTGACTGGCTGACTGGCTGACTGGCTGACTGGCTGACTGGCTGACTGGCTGACTGGCTGACTGGCTGACTGGCTGACTGGCTGACTGGCTGACTGGCTGACTGGCTGACTGGCTGACTGGCTGACTGGCTGACTGGCTGACTGGCTGACTGGCTGACTGGCTGACTGGCTGACTGGCTGACTGGCTGACTGGCTGGCTGACTGGCTGACTGGCTGACTGGCTGACTGGCTGACTGGCTGACTGGCTGACTGGCTGACTGGCTGACTGGCTGGCTGGCTGGCTGACTGGCTGACTGGCTGACTGGCTGACTGGCTGACTGGCTGACTGGCTGACTGGCTGACTGGCTGACTGGCTGACTGGCTGACTGGCTGACTGGCTGACTGGCTGACTGGCTGACTGGCTGACTGGCTGACTGGCTGACTGGCTGACTGGCTGACTGGCTGACTGGCTGACTGGCTGACTGGCTGACTGGCTGACTGGCTGACTGGCTGACTGGCTGACTGGCTGACTGGCTGACTGGCTGACTGGCTGACTGGCTGACTGGCTGACTGGCTGACTGGCTGACTGGCTGACTGGCTGACTGGCTGACTGGCTGACTGGCTGACTGGCTGACTGGCTGACTGGCTGACTGGCTGACTGGCTGACTGGCTGACTGGCTGACTGGCTGACTGGCTGACTGGCTGACTGGCTGACTGGCTGACTGGCTGACTGGCTGACTGGCTGACTGGCTGACTGGCTGACTGGCTGACTGGCTGACTGGCTGACTGGCTGACTGGCTGACTGGCTGACTGGCTGACTGGCTGACTGGCTGGCTGGCTGGCTGGCTGGCTGGCTGGCTGGCTGGCTGGTTGGCTGGTTGGCTGGCTGGTTGGCTGGTTGGTTGGCCGGTTGGCTGGCCGGCTGGCGACCGGGCGACCGGCCGACCGGCGGACCGACCGACCGCGTTGCGTGTTGAGATTGTTGTTCCGAACTACGTAGTTAACTAATCGGATTAGGTGGCAGAACTTTCGTTGTTTCCTGTAGTACTTAGGTGTTGATATATAATGTATTAATGAAATGTGTAAATGACGTAGTTTCCTACTTAATTGGGTGAGGTTCTCACGCAATAGTTTGATATATAAGATTGTACTTTGTTTGATGAAATCGTTCTCCACTCTGGCTTTGACTCTGCACGATGTGTTGGTGCTCAGCGGTGGGATTCATCCATGCACATGTGTGTAAATGGTGGAAGACACTGAAGACAAGACTATGGAAGCCCAGGAGGTTCACAACAACTTTTAATTTTTATGTTTTAACTTTTTATTTTGTCGTTTCAACTTTTCATTTTTATTTTGACGTTTCAACTTTTTATTTTGTCGTTTCAACTTTTTATTTTAACGTTTCAACTTTTTATTTTGATTTTGACGTTTCAACTTTTTATTTTTGCGTTTCAACTTTTTATTTTGACGTTTCAACTTTTCATTTTTATTTTGACGTTTCAACTTTTTATTTTGTCGTTTCAACTTTTTATTTTAATGTTTCAAGTTTTTATTTTTATTTTGACGTTTCAACTTTTTATTTTTGCGTTTCAACTTTTTATTTTTGCGTTTCAACATTTTATTTTGGCGTTTCAACTTTTTATTTTGTTGTTTCAACTTTTTATTTTGGCGTTTCAACATTTTATTTTGACGTTTCAACTTTTCATTTTTATTTTGACTTTCCAACTTTTTATTTTGACGTTTCAACTTTTTATTTTTGCGTTTCAACTTTTTATTTTGACGTTTCAACTTTTCATTTTTATTTTGACGTTTCAACTTTTTATTTTGTCGTTTCAACTTTTTATTTTGAACTTTTTATTTTGACGTTTCAACTTTTCATTTTTATTTTGGCGTTTCAAGTTTTTATTTTTAACTTTCAACTTTTTATTTTTGTGTTTCAACTTTTTGTTTTGTGGTTTGAACTTTTTATTTTGTCGTTTCAACTTTTTATTTTTGCGTTTCAACTTTTTATTTTGACGTTTCAACTTTTCATTTTTATTTTGACGTTTCAACTTTTTATTTTGTCGTTTCAACTTTTTATTTTTGCGTTTCAACTTTTTATTTTGACGTTTCAACTTTTATTTTTATTTTGACGTTTCAACTTTTTATTTTGACGTTTCAACTTTTTATTTTGACGTTTCAACTTTTTGTTTTGTCGTTTCAACTTTTTATTTTTGCGTTTCAACTTTTTATTTTTGCGTTTCAACTTTTTATTTTGACGTTTCAACTTTTCATTTTTATTTTGACGTTTCAACTTATTTTGTCGTTTCAACTTTTTATTTTTGCATTTCAACTTTTTATTTTTTACGTTTCAACATTTTATTTTGGCGTTTCAACTTTTTATTTTTAACTTTCAACTTCTTATTTTTGCGTTTCAACATTTTATTTTTGGCATTTCAACTTTTTATTTTGTTGTTTCAACTTTTTATTTTTGCGTTTCAAGTTTTTATTTTGACGTTTCAACTTTTCATTTTTATTTTGACGTTTCAACTTTTTATTTTGTCGTTTCAACTTTTTAGTTTTGCGTTTCAACTTTTTATTTTGACGTTTCAACTTTTCATTTTGGCGTTTTAACTTTTTATTTTTAACTTTCAACTTTTTATTTTTGCGTTTCAACTTTTTATTTTGTTGTTTGAACTTTTTATTTTGTCGTTTGAACTTTTTATTTTTAACTTTCAACTTTTTTTATGTTGCGAGGCAAACCAATATGGCGGACCACAGAAGATGTACATGAAGGCATGTTTATTCAGTAAAACTATGGCAAAGAAATATATTTTTATGGAGTAAAAAGTCAGATTGTTGTCCGAATTATAATACGTTATAGACCTTTAATCTTTAAACTTATTTTGACACGGTGGCCTTTCAGTTTCCTGATTTTAAAAGGGCCGTGTTTGTAAAATACAATAATAAATACAAATGAATTCTAATAACAATTACTAACTAATTACTAACTAATTACTAACTAACTAACTAACTAACTAACTAACTAACTAACTAACTAACTAACTAACTAACTAACTAACTAACTAACTAACTAACTAACTAACTAACTAACTAACTAACTAACTAACTAACTAACTAACTAACTAACTAACTAAGATATACTAAATCTGCTTATATAATAATATACAATAATAATAATAAAATACGTCTCGTAGATGTGTATGAGATAATTACATCATTAAAATTATCGAGGTTCTTCTCTATTGTTCATTATAGTATTTGTTAATTAATGTTATGAATGGTTGAATTGATAAATCAGAGCTCTCGATAATTTCAATCGGTAGTTTATTCCACGACGTAGCTCCGCGATAGGAGAAGCTGGTTTTTAAGAAGTTTGTTTTTGATTTTTCTAAATAGATCATTGCTTCTTAAATTGTATGTATTATTATGAGTAGTAACGAACAAGTTTGATAAATAATTTGGTGTCATATTTTGTAAGGCCTTGAATGTCATTAAATCTTCTCGTTCTTGCAGAATAGTTTTAATTGGTTCCTATTTTAGTTTTTGGTAAATATCGTTTGATCCGACTTCATAAGTCGAACCGTTATCACTCGAGCAGCTCGTTTTTGCAATTTATATAATTTGTCAATATTTGTACAATTGCCATCATTCTATATGGTCGAGCAATATGTAAAGTGGGGTAGAACAAGCGATTTATACATTTTTAGTAGTGTATTGCTCTTCTTAAAAGAGCGATAGCTTTAGAAATTTTTTTGCATTGAATATCACTATGTTTCGTCAATAGTTACTCCTAAAGTTTTTTTGCGTCTACGTTGCAGAGGCGGATCCAGAATATAATCTGACCGTTGCTATTCAGGTGTGGTACACATATGTAGGGGGTCTGGGGGCATGCCCCCCCAGAAAATTTTGAAAATTAGGACCTCTAAAAACACATTTCCCACGTTCTGAGGGTGATTTTAAGTCACTCTGGAAGGCTTCTTTTTTTCAATTTTAAAGGCAACATTTCAACTTTCCACAGGATTCAATGGGAAGTTTAATAGCACTCGATAATGCCAACATGCATAGAAATGAAGAATAAGTGCAATGGTGTGCATCGTTCAAAGCTTCTGCAAGAACAGCAACATTTGGGTCCCTTTTTGTAGAAACATCCAGTGCAACATCAGATAGGCACATGGCAAAGGCATTTGCTTGACTTGAAAATGCACCCTTATTGTGCTGAAGTTCAATCAATGGGTGCGATGAATAATAACAAGGATAGGTGTAAAGCTCAATACTTATAAGGCAACGCAAATCCTAATAGCTATAATCTCACTGCCACAGAGGGCTAGAGTAGAAAGCAAGCATTGTATAAGCAATTACCATCCTCTGAAGTTCTAGAATGAGTTTTAGAATATCAAACTTAATACAACATGCAATACACTGTATTTGCCAGCCTGTAGAATTTAGAATTTTCCAACATTATTATACATGTACTGGCAGTCATTATAATTCTATACCAATCTAGTAATCATTAGATTAGTGTTGCTGTATATGCGACTGGTAAACTAAAGACATACAGACATTGCAGCATTTTATTATTCGTTGGAAATGTCAAAATAAAAATCAACACACACTTGCACAAGACAAATAATAATACATTTAATAATTAACCGAAGCCTGGCTTGTCTGTGATCAGATCAGACAGGGCAGTCGAGTATTTGAAAATATACATAATATCCCGACTGAGGTAATTACCATTATTTATGTATGTATTATTCATGAGCTATTTAACATGCCTACCTTACTGGGTAGTAGTTTCGGCAGCGCGATTCCTGGCTGCGTGGAAACTGTAGCTTCGCGAACTGACACAAAGATATAAAGTTTACATGGCGCGGATCACATTACAGATAACTGTCTTCCTTTCAGAAGCAATCATTTGCTCACAGTAATGCTTCAGAGCGGTTAGCTTCTTCTCCTTTATCTCTGGTGAATCAACCCCATCAAACACATCCAACAATCGTTGTAAAACGCTGTTCGAAGTCATTTCGAACTGAAAAGAACTTAATGGCTAGAACCCTGTGCTAGAACTGAACGTGATCACAATATTATCGTGCGTTGCTACTTAGGATCATCTGAGACCCGAATAATGGAGAAACATGATTGGCTTATTTCTCTACCGTTGCTCACCGTTGCTCAGCATACTAAATCTGATCATTTGATTGGCCAGCATCCCTATGCTGTTGCTCAGAAAAGCTAAATTTAGCATCAACCTTTGCTCCCGCCATTCGCACAATCGATGCTAACTAGCATAACTACCGCAAGCCAGAACCCAAAGGTGCGGGCGTTCTCGGGTTCCAATGAGATCCAATTTCATAATTCACTGCATTTTCGCGCAAATAATTGCGTATCGCCGCGGAAGTGACTGAACAATGTTAATGAATCTTATTAACGTTGTCAGGTTAAGAACTAAAAATTATAAATGCTCGCCTGCCAATTCACTACTGTGTTGAATCTAAGAAACTGAATAAATTAATTTGGAAATTCTGACCGTTGCTCAAGCAACGATAGCACCCCTCTGGATCCGCCTCTGCGTTGCTATAGCAACAGTAGACGTTATGTACCCGTAAGAACCTATCTGGCTGACCGTCTGGCTGGGTATTGTCACTTTTGTGATGTAATAGGTTTTCCTCTATCAGATTCATCGGCGCGCAAAACGTTCGGAGCGAACTACATAGCCAATATAAGCGAAGGTGTGCCGATGTTTTCCGAATTCCGATGTAGCTATATGTGTAATGTGATTTAGTGAAAATGGCGTCAACTGCTTTCTGCTTCATTATTTGCTTCGTCCATCTATCTACGAAGGATTGAGTCATTGAAAACAAGTCCTTTTTATCAAGGTAAGGAAGTAATTATAACTTATACTATGTCACATCAACGTTAATCTCTATGGATGATATATTGATGTAAATTGCCTGTTGTACTGGGCTATCTTTTAGGTTGTATATATCAATATCATCAGACTCATGAAGTAGTTGTTTAAAAGGAAATATCTATTTGCACTTGTTTTACGTTTAACTCAAGACATTTTGTCCTCAACATTACTGTAAGCCCGACAGTTACAGACAAAACAGTTTATAGTTTCAAAAATAAATATAGAAAGGATACCCTGATTCATTTTATGGGATTTTAATACTCTATTAAAAGCCATTGTCGCATTAATATGCGTCAAAATAGTATAGACTGTACTGTAAGCTTATATTTTATTAAATGTGCAACTGTATATGCTATAGAGCAGTCCAACCAAGCGATCCATTTCTTCAAAAATGGAATAAAAAATTAAACTCTTCTAAGAAAATTCTCCTACCACAATTATTATTAATAACACTTTTTTGCTTCATAGATACTTATATACACAGTATTCTTCCCTAAATGACCAATTTTTTTGTTTTCTGTTTTAGAAATATTGACTGACATGTGTTCATAGCTTGTGACAATTGTTGCACAGGGACCAATGTGTTAGTGGTGACATTCTGATCAGACGTCGTCTGTGTAGTGAATTATCGCATAACTCAAACTAAATAAACTTAACAAATTATTAAGTGAAGTGTGTGTAGTATATACATGCGATCCCTGGCAAGATAAATTGGTGTCATCCGCAAACATTGAAGCCTTTGTTTCTTCAAGGCAGTTTGGAAGATCGTTTATGCACAAGAGAAAGAGCAATGGACCTAGGTTTGAACCTTGTGGAACTCCACATGTGACTTCTGCTTGTTTTGATACTGCTTGTTGTAGCTTACACATTTGCTTTCTTTGTTGGAGATAAGACTGTAGTAACTGTAGAGCAGTTCCCCTTATTCCGTAGCGTTCTAATTTAGATAAAAGTATTGTGTGGTCAACAGTGTCAAATGCTTTTTTGAGATCTAAAAACAAAAGGCCGTTGATTAGACCTTCGTCCATATTAATAACACATTGATTTATGGAATGAGGCAGTGTAGTTTCCGTTGAATGTTTAGGATGAAAACCGGATTGTTGATTTGAAATTATTGCATTGTCCATTTAAATAACCAAATACTTGTCCATAAATAATTTTCTCGAAAATTTTAGCAACAGCTGATATTACAGAAAAAGGTCTATAATTTCCACAGTCTGTTTTATCTCCCGATTTGAAAATAGGTGTCATTTTTGCAATTTTCATATCATCAGGAAATGTCCCGGTGTTTAGGGCAAGGTTAAAAATGTACACTAATGAAGTAACAATTGAGGTTCCTGCGGCCTTTAGTAACTTATTTGAAATCTTATCCAGACCCGACCCTTTGCTTACTTTCAACCTGTACAAAACCTTCTCAACTTCTGAACGCGTAATCGTCTTAAATTCAAAAACACTGTCTCCAGGGTCACATAGCAAATATGATTGAGATCACTCAGGGATAAGTTTTCCGCTAGTTGAGATCCTATGTTTGAGAAATAATTATTAAATTCATTTGCTAAATTTTCATCTCCTTATTTTATTGTCATTGACAATTAGTTCATTTATCACAGTGGATTTTGTTTTTTTATTGAGCAACTCATTAACAATTTTCCAGGTTTCCTTACGGTTCTTACAATTTTCTAAATTTGTTTCATAGTATTTCTCTTTAGCATCTTTAATAATACTGTTGACTTAATTCGTCAGTACATCATGAGGCATATAAATAATGTAGAAATGGAGACTTACTGCTTTTTTCTTTAAATAATCTCTGTGATAATTCAATTTCTTAGTTTCATTAGTTAGCCATGGTCTGTACTTATTCTTCACTTTTCTTTGCCGTAATGGCGCATGTTGGTCAGCGATTTGCAAAAATATTTCTTTCCAATTATACCATGCTACATTCACGTCTGTGTACTCGCCAAAATCACTAAATGCGTCACTTAGATTGTTTTGAAATTCGGTACTATTAAAGTTCTTAAGAGGCTATCTCCCTAAAAACCGACCAACGGTTTTTGAAGGCAAAAATGAATTTCCTTTGTTTTTCGCCCATTATTTACCTTTACCTCACTTACTATTAAACCGCTATAAAAATTATCACTTGATAATTTGTTCTTCATTTTTGAGACATTTTTTATGTTTCGGCTGGAACGGCTAAGATTCGAGCGGAAATGAGAGCCGACAATACCTCGAAATGATCTTGTTATTTCTCCACCAATTTAGATTGGAATTTCAAATTTTTTTCTTGCAGTGCAATATATAGACCTCGTGTTTTATCTGGGTTGAAGGATACAAGCTCTATGTTTTGTTTTGTATCAGATATGGTCTATTTCGTTTGACTTACTTTTTAAATTCGCTTACGGCACCTGATTAGTTAAGTTTTATAAATTAAGATTTCTCTGAAGTGGCACCTAGCCTGGAAATGTCGTGTGTATTTCGTCGTAATATAACACCGTAAGTTTAGTATTTTTTAAAAACATTTGTCGGCAAACGTATTTTGTAAGCGCACGAACCGCACAAAGTTAAGCTATTGTTTCACTTTGTTTACATTGTCAGAACCGGAAATGCCTTACGCTTTGCAGATAAGGCCGTTTTCGTTTCTCAATATTACATAAAAACAACTTCTTTTTGTTTGAACTTATCCCTAGAAAGCGAACAGAGCATAATTTATAGATCTATTCGGTTTTTAGGGTGAAAATGATTAAATATTCTATAGCCGATTCTTCATATATACTCATATACAATAGGAGCAGACATGTCGCCCTCTGGTCGCAGCCAAAGTGACAATTAAATAATTATAATTCATGAGCAACTGAAAGTTTATCATTTTCTCTGTTTATTTCGGTGTACTGTTCATATTTTTATAGCATGAAAAGGTGGTAGCATCTTATACTCTGCAAGAATCGATTAAACGTCTTAAGAATTTTTTAGACTTCACGAACAAATTAAATCGCTTCTAAGGCCTGGTCCATACGTTGTATTTAATTCAAACAAATTTAATTCATAGTTATTAAGGTCGACGTAAACTCGAATTCGTTTCATGCGACGAATTTAATTCAGTGACGAGCACGGAAAATCCCTCTAGATCGCGCCAAAAACGTCTAATACGCATGCGAAGTAAAGAAAAATCTGATCACTGGCACAAAAAATATGTTATCATAACTGTATGTCTCTTATATTTATATATATATATATATATATATATATATATATATATATATATATAAGTGAGTTTTGGTTCACGAAATGTTAGAGTGCTCAATACCATATAGATAGAGCAAAATATAAACACCTGATGATCCCGTTTAGGGTGAAACCTCTGGTAGCGAAGACTTTAAGGTAACTATACTTCATGCTTTATATATATATATATATATATATATTATATATATATATATATTAGTATAAGTAGGCTTACCTCAAAATGTTGAGTGTTGAGTCAGTTTCACATGGGGTGATCTTCAGGCAACGGAGCCTGAAGATTGCCCCGCATGAAACTGACAGTTGCAACACTCAACATTTTGAAGTAAGCCTACTTATACTATATTCGCTCTACCTTTATGGTATTGAGCACTTTCCGACATTCCGTGAACAAAATCACACGTGCTCATTTGTATATATATATATATATATATATGCAAACGAGCACGTGTGATTTTGTTCATGGAATGTCAGAAAGTGCTCAATACCATAAAGGTAGAGTGAATATAATATAGTTTAAGTGGGCTTAACTCAAAATGTTGAGTGTCGCAACTGTCAGTTTCACGCGGGACGATCCGATCTTCAGGCACCTGATATAATAATCTTCAGGCAATTAGTATTACTGTATATCAGTTTGTCTTATTAATCAAACCAGTCAACTTTGTAAAATATCCAGATGTGTGATATTTGGAATATCAATTGTATATATCATTGATATGCTAAAATATGCTAAAAACACAGATTACACATCTGGATATTTTAGAAAGTTGACCGGTTAGATTAATAAGACAAACGGATATAATACTAATAATATTCATTTGGTAAAATTTTAGTGATATTCAGATACTGCATATTCCTTATACCTTACTGAACATCCCTATATTGTAATTGTCTTCAAAATTACAAGAATTCTGCTAGGAAAGTAGAATTTTCTGTCCACATTGTTTGTTTGGTAACTGCAATATTGTACTTAGAAGGAATGTGTGAGTATGTATGTGACCTTTGGGGGGAATGTTACTCTTGACCCTGGGAAGCTAGTCAGCTAGTTCTGGTCATTACTGAGAGCCCATTTGTGACACAGTATATGATGGAAGATTAAGTCCTAAATATACTTTGTATATATAATGTTTAATACATGTATTGACATTAATTTACACTCCACATGATTTTACTCTCTAAAGGAGAGGTGGCAATGGTATTGAGTCAAATGATTATTACCCATTCCTGCCTGAGCCTGCCTTGTTTTACTATGTTTATCAGCAGATGATTCCTCAGACACCCTATTGTAAGCATCAATGGGTTAAATGGACTGACTATTTAAACAAAGAAAAATCACAACAAAATCAAAATTAATTTTTAGCTTATAAATTGAAATTTTGAGTTTTGTTGCAAAGTGGTTAATGTATACCTTTAAATATTTGATTTAATTAAATATTTGTTAACTAATTGTTGAACTAATTTTATCCTTTTACAGGACCGGACTGGTGCACATTAGTGATGTTGCAAAAGCCAACTTCTCAACGAAATAAAAGGATTGTTGATCTCCAAGATGATTCCACTGATGCTCCCTTGTGTCATTGCTGATTGAATTGTTACACATATTTTGGATATACATGCAGAACCTTACCACATACATATAACACGGTTAGTCTAGGATTTTTAGCTTAGTTAATATTTTGGATTCCATTTGAACTGCAAAAAATGGTTTGCTTATGACCATCTCCTCATATACCAATGTATATAACTAGTATTTATTATAGTAAGTGTTAATGTCATCCTGATGTAAGCACTCACAGTTTTTTAATATCTGTTAAAATATATTGAATATGTTGACATTAATGTTAAATGCTTTTAAAAATGTTTATTTTCTCTCAGCCATTGATGTGTTGAATGACATGTTTCAGCGTGTGTTATTATGCACACCTACATGTGTAAGATAACACACATCAGGGCATGTTGCATAACACACCTTTTTATTAACACAACTATATATAATAACACATCTTAACATGTGTTATATAACAAAAACACACCTTAGGGTGTGTCAAAATTTGGACAAGCCAAAAAAACCCATTGATAGGATGTTTTGTAGAGTATCTTGTAGAATTCCAAAGAATATTCTATTGTATATCTTGTAAGATAGCTTATAAAATATTCTAAAGCATTTTCTATTACATATTATAGCATATCCTATAGAATATTGCATAGAGAATCTAATAGAATACGTCCCAAAATCTAATAGAATATTCTATAGAATTTTTTTTATGGAATATTCTATTGGATATTTTCGTAAGGGAAGAATTCCTTTGTTTTTCTCGCTGATTAATTTCCATAGCATTTGCTCAATAGGACAATAGGAAATCCTATAGGATTCAATAGGAAATCCTAACGTGAAAAGATGGTGGCGGTATTAAGTAAGCAAGAACTTCATTCTTACCAAAGTTGATCTTTTTAAAGACCTATCTTCCGATAATTGTACAAGAAACAATATATACTGTGCACAAAGGATTGTGCTTAAATGTACAAGTCGCCATCTTTTTCGGCACGGTCAGTTATTTTCGCTAAACGGTCAAGCTGAATCGGCTTTATTTATTTATTTATTTATTTATTTATTTATTTATTCTATTTAGATTTAGATTAAGTTATTATTACAAGTTTAAAGTGGTGTTTTCGTCAATTCATTTTTATTATTATACGTAATAAATATTATATTAATATTATATTAATATTGTAATTCTTCTATTTCTTTGTCAGGTTCAACCCATTGTGCCTATGAATATTCACAGCTTTTAAACGTCCTTTTAAAGTGGACAAGCTGAAGGTTACGTAGATAACATATTTGTTTCTTTAGACAAAATATAAAAATATGCCATGATGCGACATGAAAAGCAAACAGTATTTATTTAACTGACCTCCAACAACAAGCAAACTCTGTCTCAGGGTATCGTAGAATCATCGTGTTCGATTTCATCTTCCCCACCATTTCTTTAATTCGTTCATACATGTCTATAACGTATTATAATTCGGACAACAATCTGACTTTTTACTCCACAAAAATATATTTCTTTGCCATAGTTTTACTGAATAAACATGCCTTCATATACATCTTCTGCGGTCCGCCATATTGGTTTGCCTCGCAAAGCATCATGGTCTACGCTCACCGAAAAATTTTGTTGCGTGTCAACTTTTTTTTTGCGTTTTAACTTTTTATTTTGTCGTTTCAACTTTTTATTTTGTCGTTTCAACTTTTTATTTTGTCATTTCAACTTTTCATTTTTAAATTTCAATTTTTCATTTTTAACTTTCAACTTTCTATTTTTGCGTTTCAACTTTTTATTTTTAACTTTCAACTTTTTATTTTTGATCTCGAACCCCCAATTCCCCCCCCCCCCCCCACCCCCAATACCTGCTTTATATGCTTTACCTGCTTTATATGATTTACCTGCTTTATATGCTGTATATGCTTTATATGCTTTATATGCTTTATATGCTTTACCTGCTTTATCTGCTTTATATGCTTTACCTGCTTTATATACTTTACTTGCTTTATATGCTTTACGTGCTGTATAATATGGTTTACCTGCTTTGTATGCTTTACCTGCGCTTTAAATGCTTTATATACTTTACCTGCTTTATATGCTTTACATACTTTACCTGCTTTATATGCTTTACATACTTTACCTGCTTTATATGCTTTATATACTTTATATGCTTTATATGCTTTTGTTATGCGCACCGTAACAAGAATAGTTTTACTCGAGGAATTATATATACAAATTTATTAAAGATATAGGAATATATAGATTAAGAAAATATAGAATATATAGCAATACAACTTATAACTAAAAGTTCAAACTTATCTGTCGTGACACAGCTAAATATACTCTTGACAAACTGTCTTTAAGCTCGTCGCCGTTTGCCAGAAGATAGTCCCACGAAATATATTAAATCTGTGACAATAGTTCGTGATCAAGTAGATGCGTTCCAGCATAAACGATTAGAATGATCCATGACGCACAACCAGATAACGTATAGTTATAAAGTATATATCTTGCAAGTATAACTCTTAAAATCAACCAACGAACTATCAACTGACAAGGCGCTCTTATATATAGGCAAGGCTAAAGCTGCCTTTGGCAAATTACATCATTATACAGTGATGTCATTCTATTTTTACAATAGCCTGAGTAAGCAAATCTGTGTTGCCATACTATGATGCAACATCAGTGGTGCAATAATATATGATGCAACAATATAAAGATATATTATATTAACGTATTAAATGTCAATAAGATTAAAGTACTCAATGTCAAGGATGTTCGTAACGCGACCATGTAACACCCTCCCCCTTAAAGAAGAAAGTTTTGAAAAAAAGAAAAACTTTCGTTTCAATGTTTTTATGCCATAAGCATGTCCAGGTTACAATCCGGAGAGGCAGTCCACAATCAAGTTGTCCTTTCCCTTGATGTGTCGAATATCCAGGTTGTACTCCTGCAACAGCAAGCTCCATCGCAAAAGTCTTTGATTTTTGTCTTTAATCTTGTGAAGAAACACCAACGGGTTGTGGTCGCTGAAAACAACCAAAGGTAAACTAGAAGAGGTCACGTAAACTTCAAAGTGTTGCAAAGCCAAAATCAACGACAATAGTTCTTTCTCGATGGTGGCGTAATTCTTTTGAGCTTTGCTAAGCTTTCGTGAGAAATAGCAAATAGGGTGATCGACACCATCAGAACATTCCTGTAAAAGCACGGCACCCACAGCAACGTCGCTAGCATCAACAGCCAGTTTGAACGGACGATCAAAGTCTGGAGCGGTTAAAACTGGAGCATTCACGAGCACAGCTTTCAACTTCTCAAACGCAACTTCACATTCAGCACTCCACTGGAATTTAACATTTTGGCTTAGCAAACGCGTTAGTGGTTCCGTAATACTTGAAAAATTCGGGCAGAACTTCCGATAATATCCAGCCATACCGAGAAAACGCATTAGTTGTTTCTTTGACACAGGCGTAGGAAACTGTGCAATAGCGGAGATCTTAGCATCAACAGGCTTCACTTCTCCTTGACCCACGACATGCCCCAAGTACGTTACTGTGGCACAACCGAATTCACTTTTCGCTAGATTAATCGTGAGCCTTGCTTGACTGAGCCGTTGGAAAAACAGTCTAATAATTGCCAAATGTTCCTCCCAAGTGTCGCTGTAAATGATCACATCATCGATATACGCTTCGCAGCCATCAATTTCAGAGACAATGCTATTGATGAGACGCTGAAACGTCGCTGGCGAATTTTTCATCCCGAACGGCATGACTTTATACTGGTAGAGGCCACTGGGTGTGACGAAGGCGGAAATTTCTTTTGCACGATCGGTGAGGGGAACTTGCCAGAATCCTTTTAAAAGATCAAACTTCGTAACATATTTTGCATTTCCAATTCGGTCGATGCAGTCGTCCATCCGAGGGATAGGGAAAGTGGCAGACTTGGTCACATTGTTGACTTTCCGATAGTCCGTGCACATTCGATAACTACCGTCAGGTTTTGGGACCAAAATACCAGGAGAGCTCCAATTGCTTTTACTGGGTTCAATAAGATCGTTCTCTAAGAGATATTGAACTTCTTGTTGCAAGTACTTCAGCTTAGCTGGATTAAGTCGGTAATGATGTTGTTTAATCGGCGAGGTGTCGTTAATTATATCCACGTCATGGTAAATCATATCGGTTCTCGATGGTACATCTGGGAATAATTCCTTGTGTTCATTCAAAATCTTCTTCACGTCTTCGCGTTGAGATGGCGGTAGATGTTTCAGTTTGTCATCCAAGTTTAGAATGTCAGAGTTGTTTAGCTTTATTGTGTCTGACAGATCTGACTGTTGCCCTAACTCATTCTTAATGATCGTTGCCTTAGCTGGTTCTACATGACTAACTGCATTCACAGGTCGTTTATGGGTATTACCCCCCCCCCCCCCTTCTCAAAATAAGGCTTGATCATATTTATGTGACATAATTGTGTTGCTTTACGCCTATCAGAACATAGTTTTCATCATTCTTTCTTTCCTTTATAACATAAGGCCCAAAATACCTAGCTTGTAACGGTTTTTCAGGTACGGGAAGCAAGGCGAGCACCATAGCACCAGGTTCAAATTTTCGGTTAACAGATTTTTGGTCGTAATGATTTTTCATGATATCCTGAGCGTGCTTAAGGTTAGACTTAGCTAAATCACATGCTTTGGTAAGCCTGGTGCGAAAATCCGAAACATACTGTAGGAGGTTCAAAGAGTTGGCACTTCCGGACAAAAACTTTTCTTTCAGGAGTTTGAGGGGTCCCCTTACCGTGTGGCCGAAAACTAATTGAAATGGACTGAAACCAAGCGACTCCTGCACTGACTCACGGATGGCAAACAAAAGTAAATGGATACCATCATCCCAAGATTTCTCCGTGTCAAAACAATAGGTTTTAATCATAGTTTTTAACGTTTGGTGAAATTGCTCGATAGCGCCCTGACTTTCCGGATGATAAGCTGTTGACTTAAATTGCGTAATTCCTAACTCATACATTACTTGCTGAAACAGGCCAGACATAAAATTCGATCCTTGATCGGATTGAACAGACTTAGGAAGGCCGAAAACAGTGAAAAATTTCGTCAAAGCCTTAATTATGGTCGGAGCTTTTATATCTCTCAAAGGAACGGCTTCTGGAAATCGTGTTGAAGCACACATTATAGTAAGCAAGTACTGATTACCGGATCTCGTTTTTGGTAAAGGACCGACACAATCGATAATAACTCTGCTAAATGGTTCTTCAAAGGCCGGAATTGGCTTAAGCGGAGCCTTTGGAATTACTTGATTTGGTTTGCCTATCATTTGACAAGTAATGATCTACAAAATTCCGCAATATCCTGTCTCATACAAGGCCAATAAAAATGATTTGAGATCTTGTGATAGGTTTTCTTAGTACCCAAATGTCCTGATAAAGGAGTCTCATGTGCTAAACTTAATATCTCTGATTGATAAACTTTGGGAATTACTATTTGATATTTTACTGCCCACTCGTCTTCGGCTGAAACATCAACTGGTCTCCACTTTCGCATCAAAACACCGTTTTTAACAAAGTAGCGGACTGGAATTTTGGAAATTTCGCTCTCATCAACTGCCTTTTCAAAATAGGGCGAAATAACTGGGTCTTTCAACTGTTCTGCGATAAGATTATTATTGGGAACAGCTTGAGAGAAATTTTCATCATTTGAAAAATTCTTATCAGAAGAATCAGATCCGCAACTGGTCCTTATCTGATCATTTTCGAAAATGCTTGTAAGAAAAGTATCGGATAACTCAGTATCGTCTGTACTGAGCTCATTTTCGGCATCTCTCTTTTTACTCATAGCTCGAGTAACAGCACATGAGGGATATAAAGTCTTAATTTCTTGTGCCACCGGATCCGTAACTTGATTGAAACAAGGTTTACTCGCCACAATGGGATTTGTGACTACTTTATCGCCGGCAAGGTCATTTCCAAGCAGAAAATTAACACCTTCAAAAGGTAACGAAGACCTAACACCGACGGTAATGGGTCTGGAAATTAAATTTGACGACAAATGTACATTATGGAGCGGTACTGAAGTATAGTCTACGGAATCTACTCCTTTAATAAGAACATTTTCACCAGAAAATGATACATCTGAAAACGGCAAAGTTTCTGCCAATATTAACGATTGAGATGACCCAGTATCTCTCAATATCTTAACCGGAGTGGCTTGAGACAGATCACCATTTAGTGATATAAAACCATCATGAATGAATGGTTCAAAAATCTCCATAACAGAATCGGAATTTGCGTTTTGGAACTTTTGGTTTAAATTCATCAACGGGTTTAACGTCCTTAATCGGGTTACGCACGTCATTTTTTTAATTGAGAAATACTCCGTTGAGAAGTAATAAAGCCAGTTGGCTTCACGTCAGTTTGGCCCTGTTCAGCCTGTTGTCTGACCCTTTTTAATCTTCGACAATCTGACATTACGTGCCCTCGAATTTTGCAATAGTTACAAATGGGGCTATTGGTGAAAGGTTTATCTTTCGTTGTTTGTCGATTTTGATTCCTGTTAGTTGAATTAAAGTCTTTGCCGGAATTTGTATTATGAGGTTTTTCATTTGAATTTTGAGTTGAACCTGCGTCGAAAGAACTTTTATTTCTTGGTAGAAAATGCTGGTTAGATTTCTCAACGAACGAAACTTTGTGTGTTAAAGAGTAATCGTCAGCCAAACAAGCCGCGTCCGCTAGAGTTTCCGCTTTTTGCTCATTAATAAAAGTTCGGATGTCACCGTGAATGCAAGGCTTAAATTCTTCGACTAAAACCATATGTCTCAAACGATCATGATCTTTATCAACTTTTTCAGATGTACACCAGCGATCAAATAAATGTTCCTTATTCCTAGCAAATTCTACATACGTTTGGTTGGTTTGTTTAACAGAATTTCGGAATTTTTGGCGGTAAGCTTCCGGGACCAGCTCGTACCCCTTAAGAATCAACTCTTTGACGCTATCGTAATCCGACGCCTGATCTACAGATAACTGAGTGTAAACATCGCGCGCTTTACCAATCAAAACACTTTGTAATAATAACGTCCAGTTATGTTTTGGCCATTTCAAATTTTCCGCCACTTTTTCAAAATGCAAGAAGTACTTGTCCGCATCCCGCTCCTGAAAAGGGGGAACCAATCGAATGTGCTTGGTAACGTCAAATTCCGCACTATGATTGGTTCTAGGATGACCTGATCCCAATTTTTCTTCTATTTCTATTTTTTTTCATTTCTAGTTCATGCTGTAGTCTCTTTCCTTTCTCTCTCCTCTCATTCTCGTTCGTGTTCTCTTTCCTCTCATTTGCCGCTCTCTCTTTCCATTTGATATTCCAATTTTTTAAGTTCAAGTTCGTATTTTTCTGACAGTTCTTGGTCAGCACTGACTATAGTAAGAGTCTCTAAGTCAGACTCATTGAACACTTTTTCCTTAACTAAATGTTCACTAATTATTTTACACAAATCTTCCTTTTTCATAGATACATTTACAGTTAAATTGTAATGTTATCCCAACGAGACAAGGTCATCCTTTTTTAGCTTTAGAAATACTTCGTAATTTGGGTTTTGTGAAAACTGTTGTACATCAAACCTAGACATTTTAAAATTGAAAAATAATTCGATCGAAGGATTGAGTTCGATTTCCCGCCTGAGCCCCCAGTTGTTACGCGCACCGTAACAAGAATAGTTTTACTCGAGGAATTATATATACAAATTTATTAAAGATATAGGAATATATAGATTAACAAAATATAGAATATATAGCAATACAACTTATAACTAAAAGTTCAAACTTATCTGTCGTGACACAGCTAAATATACTCTTGACAAACTGTCTTTAAGCTCGTCGCCGTTTGCCAGAAGATAGTCCCACGAAATATATTAAATCTGTGACAATAGTTCGTGATCAAGTAGACGCGTTCCAGCATAAACGATTAGAATGATCCACGACGCACAACCAGATAACGTATAGTTATAAAGTATATATCTTGCAAGTAGAACTCTTAAAATCAACCAACGAACTATCAACTGACAAGGCACTCTTATATATAGGCAAGGCCTAAAACTGCCTTTGGCAAATTACATCATTATACAGTGATGTCATTCTATTTTTACAATAGCGTGAGTAAGCAAATCTGTGTTGCCATACTATGATGCAACATCAGTGGTGCAATAATATATGATGCAACAATATAAAGATATATTGTATTAACGTATTAAATGTCAATAAGATTAAAGTACTCAATGTCAAGGATGTTCGTAACGCGACCGCGTAACACTTTATATATGCTTTATATGCTTTATATGCTTTATAAGCTTTATATGCTTTACCTGCTTTATATGCTTTATAAGCTTTATATGCTTTATATGCTTTATGTGCAACACTGAGACATTTTCTGAAAACCTTCTTTACTACAAGCAAGTGGAAATACGATTATAAAAATCATGTAGACATTTTTAAAATCTCAAGAGTGACTCCCATTTTTTAAAATGGCATCGTGACAGAATTGAGTAATTATAGACCTATTTCTATAATATCTCCTTTTAGCAAAGTCTTGGAAAGACTAGTTTATGATCAATTAACCACAATATTCTTCTTGCAAAACTTAATAAACTTGGATTCGAGGACATTCACATGCATGGTTCTCCAGCTATTTAAATAACAGAAAACAATATGTTAAAATTGGTAACACTGAATCTAGCTTGAGAACCATAATGTGTGGTGTTCCTCAGGGATCTACTCTGGGACCTCTGCTTTTCCTGTTATATATCAATGACTTACCAAACTCTTCAAAAAAATAAATTTTTAGAAGTTTTGCTGATGACACCAATTGAACCAATTTATTTTATACATCAAACAATGTAAATGATTTGGAAAGGGTCATTAATGAGGAACTTGTTAATATTCTTAAATATTGTGCTGCTAATAAATTATCGATTAATTTTAAAAAGACAAATTATATGATAGTATCTTCTCCAAAGAAACAAGCTAATATTAATATAACAACTTGCAATATAGAACAAAAATCTTATATTAAATACCTTGGTGTTTATATAGATGAACACTTAAAATGGGATATCCAACTAAATCATGTTAACAATAAACTGTCAAAAATATAGGAATTATTTGCAAATTAAGATATTATGTCAGTTTCAATGTACTCAAACAGCTCTATTATACCCTGGTATATCCATATCTTTGTTATGGTTTATTGAGTTGGGGTACGGCTTATCAATCTAAATTAGAAAAAATTAAATCTAAATAGAAATGTATACGTTATATTTTCTTTGCGAGCATAAGAGAGAGCGTTGGTCCCTATTATAAAACGCAAAAATAAAAACCTGAAACGACACAATAAAAAGTTGAAACGACAAAATAAAAGGTTGAAACGACAAAATAAAAAGTTGAAACGCAAAAATAAAATGTTAAAACGCGAAAATAAAAAGTTGAAACGACAAAATAAAAAGTTAAAACGCAAAAAAAAAAGTTGAAACGCACAAAATTTTTCGGTGACCGTAGACCATGATGCTTTGCGAGGCAAACCAATATGGCGGACCGCGGAAGATGTACGTATATGAAGGCATGTTTATCGAGATAGAGTTTGCTTGTTGTTGGAGGTCAGTTAAATAAATACTAATATTGGTTTTTCATGTCGCATCATGGCATATTTTTATATTTTGTCTAAAGAAACAAATATGTTATCTACCTAACCTTCAGCTTGTCCACTTTAAAAAGACGTTTAAAAGCTGTGAATACATATATATATATATATATATATATATATATATATATATAACAAATAAAACATAAAGCTGCGTGCATATGTACTCTTATAAAGGTTCGTTTGACGTCATTTGAACACGAAAGAAGTTGAGTAGAGGCATGAGGTGATAGCTGAGTGCCTTTACACTTCGGGATAGTTTTGAAAGTTCGCTACATTTTGGGATAGTTTTGAAAGTTCGCTACATTTTCCCACCAGGTGATGCCATCCTACACCACTCCATGTTATTTTACCTCATTCATGATCTCTGTTCTCTTATAAATGCACGGAGCCCAGCCAATCAGAGCGTGCGTACAGGACAACTTATTTTATAAATACAGTATATATATATATATATATATATATATATATATATATATATATATATATATATATACACTGTATGAATGAATGTTACACACACTCATGAATAAAATCTTATGAGGGTTTATTTTAATTGTATTTTCCAATTGAAACTGCTCGATTGAGATGCCATATATCAACTTTTTGTATTTTAATAAAAATGTAAAGTGAAAAGTTAAAACACAAAAATGAGAAGTTGAAAACAATAAAACCACTCAGCCTTCAGCCTCGTGTTTTTATCCTGTTTTCTTGTGTTTGGATCCCCTGATGAAACACTCGAACTTGTTGGTATATTACATACATACATACATACATACATACATATATATGTACATATATATATATATATATATATATATATATATATATATATATATATATATATATCTTCCAATGATAGCTTTGTATTTTATATTGTAGAGATAATTTTGCAGGTACTTGCCACATGTACTGTACAACACTTATCAGCAAGTCTGTGGTGCAAAAGTAAACAATTCCAGTACTGCATGTACAATGAGATAAATAGCCCAGTAAGGCCAAAAAAAGTACCTGGGTTTCTGGTTTCGCCAGCAAAATGCCAACCCTAATCTTTTTATTGAATTTTTAAGGAGCATGGGCCCGAGTTGCAGCATGATTTGCATCTTGGGATAGTAATGTGCTCAAAATTAGCTTTAATAATAGATGTGCTAGTGTAATTGACGTTTGGTGTTGGAAAGAATTTTATTGTTATTCCTAGGCACTAAATTTATTTTTTTTGAGCCCGGGCGTAGGGCCGAAGGCCCGGAGCCCGGGTGAGGGTGCTAATCTCGACACGCGTGGAGTACACGCGAAATTACACGCAAGTGGGAAAGAAATTCTGCGAGATGTTTATATATATATATATATATATATATATATATATATATATATATATATATATGTTATCAAATCCACAACTTGCGCAGTTCGAATTGCAGGGTACTGGTAACTAAACCGTTAAATTATTCAAATTATTCAAATTTACGTCAGCAAATTATAATTTATTATTTCAGTTGGATTACAAAATAGTTTTTCAACGATCGTGACGAAAGAAATCTTTGCCAGAAAAAATGGTGTCGGCTAAAATGTACATTAATATTACTATGAAAAAAGACCAAAGAAAGAAGGCTAACAAGAGATGGCAGCGAGAAAAAGACAACAATAAATACGACTTAAAACCACTGGAAAAATCCTAAAAATTAATACGATAAAGACCGAAAAGGATGCTGACCGAAATGTAACTGAAAGAAGGATGTGTGCTGAAATTGTTCAAAGCCGGTAAAGAATTTTGCTCT
Organism: Corallium rubrum; assembly: GCA_964035015.1. NCBI lineage: Eukaryota > Metazoa > Cnidaria > Anthozoa > Scleralcyonacea > Coralliidae > Corallium > Corallium rubrum. The sequence goes on from CAXIUP010000126.1 coordinate 251,854, forward strand.
GGTGTATTCTACATAACTCGACTCGAAGGGAACGGTGAAGAAATTTTGAAACAAACGGCTTTTTAGATCATGAAGAGAACTGAATGATGCCTTGTCATATTTATGTGTCAACAACGAAAAAAGTAAGAAACCGCGAACGAGAAAAACAATCCGAAAAGAGTAGACTGAATTGGCAGTGTTTGTGGTCACAAAAGCAGAAGAAAGTTTAACGGTAGGAGATTCGTATTTAACAGTTTAGCTGAGTTAAAACAGAAGAAATCTTGAAAATGAAAATTAATATAAATAATATATTGTCTAGAATTGTCTTTCAACACTAGGACGTTGACATTGTGTGATTTGTGTCTTTTCTTGGCCACTGTTTATATATATTTTTGAATGAAAATTTGTCATTTGGTTCATCTCGTTTTTTTGTTTTTTTTTTAATATACATGTCCTTTCGGTGTGTCAATACCATAGAAATAATACACGACTACAGACGAACCTTGTTAACTAATTTTCTGGTTGTTTGCTGATCTGTGTTCATTAATACAACAAAAAAACATAAATTAGGGGGGGGGGGGGAGAGAACGGGGGTTGAAAAATGCATATAAAGCGGGCAAGGGTTGTTGCGTTCATGTATTTCTAGTAGACTGATAGTTAACCAGTATGCAGTTATTCATGTCTTCATCTGACTTTTACAATACCTCTCTATCAAAAACCTTTATTAAAATATTTTGAGCAGCACAGACAGTTAGATAAACGTAAGTTTTACCTACTGTCACAGCTTCTATTACTTCGTCAGGTTCAACTCCTTCATCGTGCCTATGACTATTCATAGCTTAAAGTGGCACTATGATGAAAAAATCGTCAGTCTTTTTTTGATCTTATCATAAAGTACATTTAAAATGAGGATGAACGGCGTTTGTTCACCTTTTTGAAATATGCAAATTATATGGCTGATGACATCATTTTAATACTCCAAACGAGCGAAATGAAAATCGTAAAATAAGGAATATCTCTAAGAAGTAAACAATAGAATGTGCTTAAACTTTGTATGCTTATAGTATCCATAATAAAATAACATTTGAAAACAAGCACGGTTTGACAGACGTGTTTCTATAACTTTATGGAAACACGGCAAGATCCACGCCATTCAATACGCCATCATTACGGTGTAGGATACGCCATTATGAAGAGTAAGGAGAATTTACGCTTTTATGCAGTGATTATTTTTACGTTCTATACCTATTTTCGACAGGTTATTTTATAAAGGAAATAGAAAACATTTTTTCCGTGTTCCCATACACTTATAGAAACGACACTTGTGGAAGTTTGGGAGAACTCGAAATAGCGTGGAAACACTCACCCTTCGGGCTCGTGTTCCCACTGCAATTTCTCGTTCTCCCAAACTTCCACTGTGGGTCTCAGTCTAAGGCTACTCTAAATCTTACAAAGGGAATTATCATTTTTGCCCCATTGTTTAAAAACAGAAAGATTTAACCGTTTGAATTAAAATACCCACCAAACAACATATTTGTTTCTTTAAACAAGATATAAAAATATGCCATGATGTGACATGAAAAGCCACAAGCAAACTCTGTCTCAAGGTATCGTAGGATCATCGTGTTCGATTTCATCTTCCCCACCATTTCTTTAATTCGTTCATACATGTCTATAACGTATTATAATTCTGACAACAATCTGACTTTTTACTCCACAAAAATATATTTCTTTGCCATAGTTTTACTGAATAAACATGCCTTCATATACGTCTTCTGGTAAGTCCGTCATATTGGTTTGCCTCGCAAAGCATCATGGTCTACGCTCACCGAAAAAATTTTTGCGTTTCAACTTTTCACTTTTGTGTTTTAACTTTTCACTTTTCATTTTTAATAAAATACAAAAAGTTAAAAGTTAAAAATGAAAAGTTGAAAGTTAAAAATAAAAAGTTGAAACGACAAAATAAAAAGTTCAAAGGACAAAATAAAAAGTTGAAACGCAAAAATAAAAAGTTTAAAGTTAAAAATAAAAAGTTGAAACGCAAAAATAAAAAGTTGAAATGCAAAAATAAAAAGTTGAAACGACAAAATAACAAGTTGAAACGTCAAAATAAAAAGTTGAAACGTCAAAATAAAAATGAAAAGTTGAAACGTCAAAATAAAAACTTGAAACAACAAAATAAAAAGTTGAAATGCCGAAATAAAATGTTGAAACGCAAAAATAAAAAGTTGAAAGTTAAAAACAAAAAGTTGAAACGCCAAAATAAAATGTTGAAACGTAAAAAATAAGTTGAAATGCAAAAATAAAAAGTTGAAACGACAAAATAACAAGTTGAAACGTCAAAATAAAAACTTGAAACAACAAAATAAAAAGTTGAAATGCCAAAATAAAATGTTGAAACGCAAAAATAAAAAGTTGAAAGTTAAAAACAAAAAGTTGAAACGCCAAAATAAAATGTTGAAACGTAAAAAATAAGTTGAAATGCAAAAATAAAAAGTTGAAACGACAAAACAAAAAGTTGAAACGCCAAAATAAAATGTTGAAACGTAAAAAATAAGTTGAAATGCAAAAATAAAAAGTTGAAACGACAAAATAACAAGTTGAAACGTCAAAATAAAAACTTGAAACAACAAAATAAAAAGTTGAAATGCCAAAATAAAATGTTGAAACGCAAAAATAAAAAGTTGAAACGACAAAACAAAAAGTTGAAACGCCAAAATAAAATGTTGAAACGTAAAAAATAAGTTGAAATGCAAAAATAAAAAGTTGAAACGACAAAATAACAAGTTGAAACGTCAAAATAAAAACTTGAAACAACAAAATAAAAAGTTGAAATGCCAAAATAAAATGTTGAAACGCAAAAATAAAAAGTTGAAACGACAAAACAAAAAGTTGAAACGCCAAAATAAAATGTTGAAACGTAAAAAATAAGTTGAAATGCAAAAATAAAAAGTTGAAACGACAAAATAACAAGTTGAAACGTCAAAATAAAAACTTGAAACAACAAAATAAAAAGTTGAAATGCCAAAATAAAATGTTGAAACGCAAAAATAAAAAGTTGAAAGTTAAAAACAAAAAGTTGAAACGCCAAAATAAAATGTTGAAACGTAAAAAATAAGTTGAAATGCAAAAATAAAAAGTTGAAACGACAAAATAACAAGTTGAAACGTCAAAATAAAAATGAAAAGTTGAAACGTCAAAATAAAAAGTTGAAACGCAAAAATAAAAAGTTGAAACGCAAAAATAAAAAGTTGAAACGACAAAATAAAAAGTTGAAACAACAAAATAAAATGTTGAAACGTAAAAAATAAAAAGTTGAAACGACAAAATAAAAAGTTGAAACGTCAAAATAAAAATTAAAAGTTGAAACGTCAAAATAAAAAGTTGAAACGCCAAAATAAAATGTTGAAACGCAAATACGGAAGCCGAGAGGTGTAAGTGAAAATACGAATTAAAAACTCGTTTTGAAAACTCGTTTTTCAAGTACGTACTTGAAACTCGCACTACAAAATTGAAAACTCGTAGTTCGAAATTGGAAGTTGGTAGTTGGTAGTTCGTTAGCCAATATTTAGGGACAACAGTTTCCGTCAACAGAGCGAATTTGCACTAAATACCATTGTGGCTGTGCACAATTTTGGACTGTTTAATTAACTGTATAAGAAAGGGTAATTTTAGAGTCAATTTTGTACTTTAAATTAGAAAATACAAGCTTTGTATTGCGTTGAATACGCAATGTATCTGGTCATCGTCTCAAAATTGTTTCAAGTGCCACTCAGGGCCACTTGCTGGCTAATCCGATAAAAATGGCTGTATTAATAAATTAAATGAAAAAAGAATGTGATTACAAAATAGCACCAGCGATTCTGTAGCTGTTGCTGATATAGAGCCACCAGTCATTCATAAACGTACAGATAGACTGCTTTATTGCTTTACTTCCCCACTATTTCAACAGAGACAAGAACAAACGATTCAAACAAACAAGGTTTAACAATCCCCAGTGTTAAGCCCATTCACATATCTAATTGGTGTTCTGGAATAAATTAAAAGTGAAATAAGACGCTTATATTTAATTGGAAGGACTGGATAACAGTGCAATATATTCTGTTAGATTACTTTATTTTGAGGGCATATATGGACACCGCGATAAACAGTAAGTAACCTTTTTACTTAATACTGATCAAACTGTGTTTGTGCATGAATTTCGCCCTGGCGGAAACTATGAATCCAACGTCATGCCCGTTTATCTTGTCAAGCTTGTATAGAAAAATACTGGAAGCAATGGAAGCCATACTCTCATATTCTTTTATATCTACGAAAAGAAATAGGAATCGAAAGAAGGTATAAACTTATTTCTAAGTACACGTGCAATTTCTCATGACTATATAGCTGATGCATGTCACTCCTTGTTGACAGTTTCGTTAACACACACCCCCCCTGAACTGAAATAAGATTTGATAATATAATTATGATATCTCTGGTTCTGTGAATAAATTAACGTATATAAAGCTTTTGTTGATATATGAGCAATAATGAAAATATTTTGCAGCATTTCGTGGTTGAAAAAGAGATTAAGAAACGTTGGCTTAAAAAGAAGAAGTCAAGATCCTCCTCTTCATTTGGTTCAAAGAATATTGGAAGTAAGGTTGCTGTACCATTGTCTGCATGAATAATGGTTAAAAAACGTGAAATAAATAATGCAAGTATAGGAAAGGAACGAAGAAATGTCAATTAAAAAAAAGTAATGAAAGCAGATTCGCAGCCTCAATTTATGTTTATTGATTGTCTGTTTCTATAGTTTGAACTGAAAACATCAAATGTGTTAAAGGGTTACCGATCTGTCTGGAAATTACTTAGAGACAAGTACAACTTAGTTGTGCGCAGGTGCGTGGAGACATCCGTCGCTTTTACCATGAAGCAAGCATTTCATAGCTTTGTGTTAAGACATGTAATAAAATTTCTATTCATTAAAGGGATACTGTTATGATGTTATGGGCAATACTTGCACCTGATATTAGGGATATAAAAAGGAAAAAGCGGTTTATCCACCATCCGTATCGATCAAGGGTATGCTTTTTTACATCGTGTCGTGTATATTTGACTTGATATTTTTAGGCACTCCTTTTAATTATTTGTATGCAATATTCGCGTCCGAACTGTATGTTATTTACAACGGCGAGCCAGAGGCGTAGCCAGGATTTTTTTGTCAGGGGGGGCAGGGAAAACCTAGGGGGCAGCTTAACCATGGCCTCTTTTAAAGATTTTTCCGTTGAGGGGCCGTTCGCAAAAAGGGACTCTTCTAGGGGGTTCGGGGGCATGCCCCCCCCCGTAAATTTTTGAAATTTAGAGTCTCGGAAATGCCATTCCTACATTCTGAGGGGTTATTTTTCAGAGCACTGAAGGTTATAAAATGTCATAAAAAGTAAAAACTAGTTAAAATACAACACATTTCTGACTATTTCGCTTTGTGTCAGGAACTATAAAAAGATTTTTCGTCACCACATACACCTTATCAAAATAAAAACTATTTAACTAATATAAAGATTTATCTATACCTTTGTAACAACTGAAGCTATTCAACTGTTAAAAAGGCCCTGAGCTTAACTGAGGCATATGAAACCAAATTTTCTCAGGGGGCAGCACTTTTCCCCCTGGGCCCCCGGGCCCCCTTCTGGTTACGCCTCTGCGGCGAGATGAAATCTTAGTTAAGCTACGATGTAGTTGTATCATGAAAAATTTGTTTAACAGTCGTAGAAAAGGCAAAAACGAACCAATGTCTGGAAATTAGTATGCCGTGTATATCTGAGACATGAATTATTAATGAGTAGTTTAAGCAAGCTTATGCATTCAACTGGCTATAAAGTCAACTGGGTTAGAGTACCGAGAATTAGATAGAAGGCCCAGAGTGGTCTATCTAATTCGAGCTTTTGCTTAGCACGTTTACCGGATAATTTACTTGTATAGGCTACAGTAGTGACTCTATTGAGTTCATTGGTGACTCTATATAGAGAGTTCACTGTGCTAAGACAAACACAAAAGATCTTTGCAGTGGCCTCTATATAGAGCTCACTAATATGTCTAACCTTGATGAATCAAAACACTGTGCAATATAGAGCGTTCTCAAACTCATTAATAATTCATGAACCGAAAACAAAGGAAATCAGTACCGAGACGGAGGTTTTGATATCGGAGGAATAAATTACAAAAATTAAGCCAACTTTCGCCTCGATTTTCTCTTAAAATACTGATTTGTTTGAGAAGCTATATCATACACTCGGAAGAGTGTTTCATCAGGATTCAACAAAAGTCTCGGTGTTTGGAAATCCTGATGAAACACTCCTACTCATGTATGATATATAACTTGAAATACTCAATCGGGATTGACCTAGTGGGTGTAACCATTCTCTAAGATACTGTATATATATATATATATATATATCATTGTATTCAAGGGACCGAACTTTGTTTGGCACATGGATGGATACGATAAACTCCACAGATTTGGATTAGATATTCATGCCTGCGTCGACGGGTATGTACAATGCTCAGTTCAGAAAAAAAGCTTACAAAAATTTAAGTTAATTAAACCTGGATTGAATTTCGGAGTTTGGTCACTCTGTTCCGCATAAGTTAAACTGTCATTGAAATTAACATTTTGATAGCAGTTTTCTATCTTATTTTGAAGGTATATTAGTTTTGCCCTTTATAGCAAGGTACTTGGGGTTTATATATATATATATATATATATATATATATATATATATATATATATATATATATATATATATATATATACATACTATAATGTATATAATTGTATATATTATATATTAGTTCATTTCTCCTTTGGTTCTCAAGGAAAATCATATGGATGAGTGTTACGTCTTCTAATAGCGATCCCTACATTGTTGCAGGTTTCTATATGACCGCAATCTATGAACTAAACGGTAGAGTAATACGATGATGATTAGACTGTTTAATATATTTTCAGTGAGTTGCAATTTTAATTTCTCCCGGGTTTTTATTACTTTTCTCTACTTTACGCTGTAGTACGTTATGCTGATCTGTGATTATTTGTTTTTATTTTTTTCAGGAGTTCCAACAATGGTTGTTTCGGATTTTGGTACAGAAAATTGCAACATAGCAACGCTTCACATGGCTCTTCGTCATTACCATGGTGACCAACGGAGCGGCGAGAAAAGTTATCGCTACGTAAAATCTACACAAAACTTGGTGGGTACTTTTGCTATTATAATATACATCAAAGAGATTTGGAGGCTGTGGAAAAGTAGTTTAAGCTGGGCATAGTATAGTGGTCTTAGCTTGAAGTTGTAATAGTAGGTTTGTAAGTTACTCTTGATTTGCACTTGATGTCATGGCGGCCATGTTGGAGGAACTTTAACAAAATAATCCCATTAGCAGCTATTATATATTTGGAGTATGCTTTCTTCCAACATATGACTGCCATTTCTTTGTCTTCCAAATCTCAAGGGATTGGTTGCAAACCACTAATTGCTGCACTGCCAGCTGGAGTTACTGTAGATGTCAAAATTCGGAAAACTTGTTCAACTTAATTGTTCTCAGATGTATATACCGTATTCTGAGTGGTTCGATTTTTAGAGCCTCTGCCTGCATACGAAGTTGCGAGTTGAGTCCCGTTTGCAACTCAGATTTTTCTGAAATTTAACATCTAACGGCAGCTTGTACAACGAAAACTGACAAACTGTACATTACTGTTATTATATGTCAATCTTCTTAAGCGTTCCGAAGGAATGTGGTCGTGTTTGGTTCACCTGAAGACTGGCTGGTGGATAATGACATTGACAGTAAAGACTTTCATTACTACTTAATTTTGGCCTTGATGTTCAACAGATTTTTTTGTTTCTTTTTGAAATAATTCTTTCATTTGTTTTTTTATGTCTACTGTATACAAAGACATTGGAAGAAGGACATTACAATGCCGAAAATGAGCTTCACAGGTTCATCGCATGCATCTCTAATATAACTAGGTATATACATGCAGTCAGATTATCTGTTATCTACGGCAAATCATAGCCATATAGCATTACTACCGTAGAAACCCAAAAGTAGGGACCGCCCCCCCCCTTACTTTCGGTTTTATCCGCTGTTGTGGGCCGCTATTTCCGGGGCGCCCGGTGCCGCTACTTTTTTTTCGGGTGGTAAAAAAGGTTAACATACTGTGGATAAGTAAATAAAGTATTTGCTATATTACATAAAACCAATGCATGATATCCTCTTAATATGAACGTGAAATAAAGTTTTTGGTTTGATTTTTCCTTCTTCTTTCAAGCCATCTTATCATCATCAATCGTATTCAGTTTCATGCGGAAGCGCGCTCTTTTCAAAAGAGATGCTACCTTACAAGGGGGCCGCTCCTTAAGGGGGGCAGCTACTCTGGTTGTGTGTGCGAATTTCGGTATTCTACGGTATAGTTAAGAATTAGAACTGATCTGGATTCTGAAGAAAGACTTTATTTTCATACAGGCACGTTTTGGCATATGTATTTTTGCCGTTGTTGCGAGTAGATGAATTTCGGCACTGGTGGAATACCCATAACATACGACCGACAAGACATAGTTATGGTCCGCACGGAGTCCCCAACGATATGTTCCACATCCCCGAGCTTCACAGTTAGTGTTATAATTAGCTATAGTACTGTTGCAACTGCACTACTACAACCATAAAGCAGGTTTATATAGTGGATTTTGTCGTGTTAAGATCTTTCTTTTCCCTTTTGTTTTAAAAGATAATGAGCTTGTCTCATCCCCCACGTGATCCTGACCTCTTCCTTACTGCGATTGCTCAGTTATAGCATTTGAGGGCAAAATGTTTTGCCCTCAAACGCTAACCAACCAATCACAATAAGGCAGAGGTCAGGGTCACGTGGGGGTGAGACAAGCCCATTGTAAATCTATTCAAACCTATTAAATTTTTATAATAGTCAGAGCTGTCACTTTGCGCAAAAAGAGCTTCTCCCGCCAGTGGGAAAGCAGCGCAATTCTTGCAAAATTGATCGTTCTTATGACATATTGTTAGTACATAATTAATAAAGGACTTTTGGTTCTTTAACATAACATAAAATTGACGGTAGTTACTATTAAGGAATAAAATGCTGATGTTGATGTTTCTGCTTCTGAGAAAATAATTACAAAATTTCTTAAACACGAAAACGTTTTAAACTAATTAAACTAATCATACATTTCAGGTAGGTCAGACCAACAAATGCCTCTAGACCTCGCGGTCCTCTATCATGCACAGACCGTACTTCGTCGTGACCAGGATGCTTTCTACCCGGAGGAATGCAAACAACTGTGTGATTACGTTCTTCATAGCAAGTTACGCATTAATCAAGAGGATATTCAAATATCTACAGCTTCTTTTGTATATAAAACAATTCTTTCGTACGTTCAATAAAAAAATCAGTAACAAGAATCTGTTTATTTGGCTTACTGATATATATATATATATATATATATATATATATAGTCGTATATAACACCATCTATCTTTCTCGTTTTTTTTTTTTTTGCTGTACTATAGTTGTTGTAAGTTAACTTACTAAAACTTGTACAGCAAAACAAAAATTGACGAAAAAACGTTACCATTATGCACTCTTGCTCTAAATTTTCCACGTTAGATTAAAACGAGATGGAGATGCTGTAGATATACAATACCTAGACTAAAAGTATAACACAAACCCGATTCACGTCAACCAGGGTATAGTATTAGCGTCATGCTACCTCATCGACATACACTAGAGAGCATGCATTAGAGCAAATGCCACGCTAAAAAGGGACGCCCCCCAACGGTCGCGATAGAGAACACAGGTTAGCGACAATTCACAACGATGCTAGGGACAAAACGTTACATGCATGCATGCACTCTAACATGATGAGGGTTTGGCGTTAATTTTTAGATTCCAAACTATATTTTTCTCCACACATAAAGCTATATAAAAATTTCTGCCTTTGCTCAATGATATGTAGCATCACTAACATGCATGGTGTTAATTCGGATGTTGCTGTTGTGCAGCTGGATCCTGTATTGGATTTAGAGCAACAGAAAATCCATCCGGTGCATGTTGGATTATGTCTGCGTTAAACTGCATTTCCTGAGCTGGACTAATGGTGTGGAGGTTGCCTGGAAGATGAACATGAATACTCGTAGCTCCAGGATTCGGTGCCAGGGCCTGTGCCGTAACATTAGGGTAGCACGTTGTTGAGGAAAATCGCTGCATCATCTCCATCATTTTCCATGTCTGGGCCATCATTTGTGCATCCGCAGCGAATTGAGAATCCGCTGGCATAGAAGTGATGATAGGAGGTTGGGGAGGTCGTAATAGGGGTGCGTTGGTATATGGGTAAAAAGACATTGGTACGCCGGAAGACGTTTGATGGCCAGCAATGGGTTGGCCATTTCCTGGTTGAACACGCACAAGTGCCGGTTTCGCCGAAATTGGTTGTTTTATCTCAGATTGCCGCAAACTTTGTTCTTTGAGATTTTTCACTTCTGTTTGCAGGACGTGGAGCTGTTCTGCCAGCATTTTGTTTGTAGCAAACAAAGGTGCCACTGCACTCTGAACCGCGGCAACGATGTCAATGTGTGCTTGCGACTTTCTTGTAGCAGACTCGTCTTCTTCGGCTTTCGACACACTCAATTGACCTTTCTCCCTTTCGCTAAGAGGGACAGCATCGTTTTGCTTAACGACAGCTTGGTGTTTTGTTGGAGACTGTAAAGCCATTCCATCGCAAGGTTCTCTGCCGCACAAAATTTTGGCGCTGCTTGTTACATGACACGATGGTTCTTTCTCTCTTTGCTTTTGCCGAGATTTTTTCGGCGGCGACTCGTGTGAGCGCTCTTCAATTTCCAGGCCAAGGACAACTGATAAATACGTCCTTTGCAAATTAGCGTAAACCTTGAATGCAATTATAAACAAAAATCATTAGTAAAATAGAAGAAACTATTTCAGTTCTTACATAAAAGAGCAAAACACCTGAAAAACGGCTTTTCATATGCAAGTATACTAAGATTGTACGAGTGTGGCAGTTGTCATTAAAATAGTAATATCAATATAAAAGCATGCATGTGTGTGTATATATATATATATATATATATATATATATATATATATATATATATATATATATATACCGCATCTTGCTACTAAGTGTCATGCCCACCTCTGAGATTAACACCAAGTCAATCATATCTTTTTCAGGAACTAGCAAGAACTTGGCAATCTCTGTCTTGATGTCGTCACTCTATAACATAAATTTACGTCTATAGTGAAAACTGGCACGCAGTGCACAATTTCATTGAATGTATGCGATGCGTGGAGTACGTCTCGTACCATTTTATTTTCTGGAGGTCTTGGCATTCAATTGCGTCGTTTTTTGACCGAATAATCGTCCATACGGGAGCTCTTTGTACGTCCTGCTACGACGGCTGCTAGAAAGTCCTAAAAAGGGAAAAGTGCATGGCAGAGATCAGGTTTCCTATTTCACAATCGGCAGAACGTTATGAAGATGACGCCGGATAAAAATCATCACATCACATGTCCCAGGCTTCGATAGTTATTCAAGAATTTCGTGCCATGACATTACTCTGAGTTAGATGCGCATAATTGCCATTGGTTCATGCAGTTAAACATTAATATTATCTTTAATCTGCTTTCCAACGTGTATACATTGGTGGATTGTGCATGGTTATGTGAATATATTTAAGGGGGGGGGGGGGGGGAAATCAGAAATAAACTGAATGCAAGATGAAAGAATGTGTAGTTCTTGCATGATAGATATAAATAATTAAGAAACGGATCATGCATGCATGCGCAAGGTTAGTTTATATAAAAACAACAACGTGAACTTTACAATTGGAAGAAGCATTCACGGTTAACTAGTATATTATATTTGATATTTGAAGCTATTTAATGACTTCCAAAACATCCAAACACTGCTAAAATGATTTTAGTGTATGTATTTAAGTCAATCGTAAGCAACAATTCTTAGATATCCTTTGGTGAATTGACGTCGTTTTGAAGACGTGAAAATGCTCTAAGTGGCGTGGTACAAAGGATGAGGACAGCGTTGAAATTACTCTTGCGGTTATAAATTATTTATTCTTTTTGTTTTGCAAAAAGTATTCGTCGGTTTAAAGGACGTCGTCGTCGAGGTTGACGTCATAGATCTAATGACTATAGGATATGAGTGCGTGTGTCCTTGGTTCTAACCTTGAGATTGTAGATAAGCTCTGCGACACTCATATGTTGGTGGTTTAGGATAATTTGCGGATCAACATCTACATCTGCAAGAGAAAAAAAAAATCCGATATCTAAGTTCGGAAAACTAGGTTCTGGTAAAATGAATGGCACTAATGTAATTACAACAGCAGGTCGAATATCTCGCAAATAATTCTCAAATTGTTGCATATGGTTCGCATATTTATTGTATGTTAGATAGCTGCAATTTGTCTGCGCATGTGCTAGTCTTTAATCTCGACCCAGTCTCTTTCTAAAGAATAACACACAGCCGATAATTTTAGCCATGGCGTTGAAGAAAGCAGTTCGATGAATCATGACGTTTAACCGTTCTGGAATGTTGTAGTTTTTCTTCATCGTTCCCTCTCGAGTTATGTAGAATACACCAGTGCAAAATTCTTTACCGACTTTAAACAGTTTCAGGACACATCCTTCTTTCGGTTACATTTCGGTCGCCATCGTTTTCGGTCTTTATCGTATTAATTTTTAGGCTTTTTCCAGTGGTTTTAAGTCGTATTTATTGTTGTCTTTTTCTCGCTACCTTCTTTCTTTTGTCTTGTTTCATAGTAATATTAATGTACATTTTAGGTGAAACCATTTTTTCTGGCAAAGATTTCTTTCGTCATGGCCTAAGTAAACTAACAGCTTTTGCTGTTCCTTGCCACAAGGTCGTCTTGAAAACGTGAAAACGCTTCAGTTGACGTTGTATGTGCAACGAGGACGGTGTTGGGATTACTCTTGGGACTGCAAATTACTCAACGCTTTGTTTTGGTTCAAAAGTACTATTGTACTTGGGTCGTCGTTGTGACGTTCGCGTTGTGCTTGCTTAATTATTATTATTATTATTATTAGAACTTTATTCGAGTGTCAATGTATTTAGCTTTTAACAAACTA
>CAXIUP010000126.1:270000-352136 GCA_964035015.1 Corallium rubrum
GGTTGATTGCTTAATATTGCCTGAATTCCAGAGGGTTTTTGTCAGTGAGAATTTCGTCGGCAGGGATTCTGTGGGCTCACTACCAGTTGTCCAGTGCCACAGCTGCAAGCAAAATCATTGCTATACTACTTTTTCTAGTCATACTTACTTTTTATCACACGTCGTCACTTCGATGTCAGTAAGATAGGTTTCTGTTCCTTAAAAGGTAAATACAAAGAACAGATACCGACGCAATATGCGGAGAACGAACTTATCAGTACAGTAGAACCTCGTTAATGACGACCATCGTCCGGCCAAAAAAACGTTATAATAACGAGGTTCTCGTATTAATGGGGTGGTCGTATGGTGGGATTCCACTACAATGAAAGGCATCACCCAAAGTCATCGATGCATGAATGTAACCTAAGCCGTGGACAACGACAATAAAAGCTGCGGAAATAAGCCACTATTTTTTTTTCATTCTCAGCTATACCATTGTATCTAGTCAAATGCACGAGCAAGAGAGTCGACAAGATTGTGTCATATACCACCGACTACAACTATAACTCTCAATTAGTCAGTCTAACACGCGTCAAAATTATTTTGAAAAGATTGTCTTGTAAGAAGGAATAGCCCTCCGCACAGAGGACGTCCATTGTTTTTATGTTGACATGTTCTCCCATTTCCTATTAGTACCAGTAAGTTTAGTCGTAACTAGCAAGAGCATGCTATTACCTTGAAGATCCGTCAAAAGCAAAGCACCTCTTGAGAACTCTAAGCTCCAGTGCACAAAGGAAAGACACTTGAGGCCTATCTTTTCTGTTTCACCGGCTGCTGTTGCTCTTCCAGTATTGTTCAAGAACTTCTTAAACACTTTGTACTTTATCTTTGGTTCAAGGCAGTATGCTGTGGCAGAATTCCGACTAACCAGGAGATATGATGGAAGAACACTGCAATAAGTATGTAAATATAGTGATTATTTCTCTTTAGTTTTCCAATAAAAACAATAGGCACATAAAAGAGTCTATCAATTTCTTTAGCCAATTTTGACAGATGGTATTTTCCATGTATGCACTTGATCTGTGAACTCGTGCTATTTTAATAACCTTTGGAAAACTCATGCATTCCTGCATGTCTCTTTCTTTTTTTTTGCGAATTCCACTCAAAACCATGCTATTACCTAAACTTTATATTTAGTCATTTAGGCAGTAGTACTCAAGGAAGGCAGTAAATGAGATAAAAAAATTCAGCATCATTTCACCTCGAATCCATCACAACAATATAACTAAAAATATTTCTTTGTTTTGTGTGTTATGTTACTTATGCTCATGTAAATCTGCATACCTTGGAAACGATCCGATAATCGATTTCGTTTTCTCTTTAAATATGATGCAAAGTCTGTTTTCCATGCTCTGCGTTTGCACTTCCTATGGGGGGAACAGTACGCAGAAACAATCAGTATTAAGTACAATGGTTAATAAAATAATCGCAGCATTATACAATAGCTTAGCGCATGCCAGCACATGCTCATGATAGAAACTATACCTTTTGGCATAAATACACATGATCACGCTTTGTATCGTTAACGGTTCTTTTTGATAATTGCTTAACGACAACCGATTCGTTCAAGATTTCTGCATGTTTCGCCCCTCGAGAAATCTCATCTAACGTAATAGTTGCGTCATAATAACATCTCAAGCCGCCTCTTCCAACAAGAATGCCTAACTCCATCCTGCATTCACCGACGTCGACCCATTGACCCGCAAGTGTTTTTGGACTGACTTCAAAGGTCGATATAGTAAAAGTTTCTAGAATGTCAAACAAAAACATTTAGATAGAGGTGTGATTTATTTTAACCAACTACAAACGCGTGCAAGATAGTTGACACATTTCAAACATATGAGCATCTTCATATTCATGCAAAGAAAGTCTTAAGGAAAAATCAGACTGATTTGAAGGAAACTGCTATGGGTTAAACAGCCGCAAAACAAATGTATACGCTGTTTTGTTGGCCAACATTGATTTGGAGAAAGGAGTTAAGGCCATAAGGCCTATTCACAGCAAATCCTAGCAAATTAGCGTTAATGTAGTAAGTTGCCTCGAGTTTTTTTGCTACCGACTGCAACTGCTAGCGCGTGTACAGTCTACTTAATGAAATACGTTGTAACACACCTTCGCTTTCGTCGAAACGGTAACAAGTTTGACCGGCATCCATCATGTTTCTTAGCGCAGATCCCTGTAGTATATTAAATAATCATTTCTCGTTTTTGGATATGAACGCGCGATGTTGTTTGTTTGCTTTTTCTTTTGTTTTTTCATATCTCTATTACAGCAAGCGACGGATAAAAGTTCTTGCGGCGGATGTTATTCCTTGCTTTTATTCCTTGCTTTTGGCTACTAAATTGCGGTCCTTACTGATGCATGAGTAAATTAACATGTAAATGTAGAAAACTTTAAATGTAGGTTTATCTCTACCTTTTTCTCTATTTTCTGGATCCAATTTTCTTTCATGTTCCACTCCTGGACGCTATAGATTATAAACAGAAATCACGGTCATTTATATCCTTCGAGTTCTGTAGGCTGTAGTCTTAGGCCTCAAATTATTCATTATATGCCTTCACATTTCTAGTCCTCGACAATATGGTTTTACCAGCACGAAATGACTCACGCTCATCGCTACACCTCTGTAACAAAATTCTGCGCCTTTTAACATTGATTCTCCTAATAGGAGAATCAATATTATAAGGCGCAAAAATTAAGTAACTAACGGATTCTGTCTTCTATGCGTGCATGTACGCATGTATAAATGATATTACAAAAATATGTTGCAGACGTTCAATGAATATGGTGTGTAGAAATATACAACTTACAGTATACTTGCTCTGTTTATGTAACTTACCATACCACTCGAGAAATTCCTGTTAGACGACGTTTCTTTGAAAAAAAAAATGACTTGAGAGAAATTCACAACTTAGCTACAGCACCAACTTTAACCTTCGTGTAATGTTTCATACTACCTATACTAAATAATTAGTTTCGATAAAGTTGCTTTTTCTATAAGAATGTTTTTAGATTAACCTAAAGATTACTTGGGAGATAAAGCAATGGATATCTATTCAAACTTAAGTTTAATCATTTACGCGTTTTTTTTTTGTGCTTTGTCGTTAAACTGAACAATTGACTACGGGACACAAACATTTATAAACACGTCACATCAAAACTGGAAATACTAAACATAGATAGGAAGTAATTCAGTTTAGTTTAATTCACCTCTTGCACGGTTGCCAGTTTTATCACCCAGTATTCTACAATAAATGCAACAATAAGGTATACAGATATGGGTCACTGCAGTTTTAATCAGCCAGAAGAGGTCAGTTTTTATTTAGTGTCTACTTTTGTATCATAATTATTTAGTCTATATCTTTCTCAAATCATTAATAATTCAAGAAAAACACAAGAAATCACGCAATAATTTGGCTAGATATAATATATCATTTCACCAATAAAATTAGGTTGTTATAACACTAAATAATCTCAACATTTAAATAAAGTTATTATAGTCAAGACAAGTGTTGTGGAAACACTACGTTTAGAATTTATTTGCTAAGATTTCGGCCTGAATTGTTTTCTGGTAAAGCTTCGCTGCTGCAGATGATTGAAACGTTTTGCTGGCTCGACTCCACCTTAGACTAAAACAAAGAAAAGAATAATGCAGCGTAAGTCGGTAAGTATAATATTGTAATACACAAAAATATTCCATTCCGTGTACGATGGTAATTTATCAGATCAGGTGCTTGCATTTACGTGCTCTTTCATATTCCCACTGGAATTTTCCTGTCTGGGTAACACGCCAAACCGTTTGGTATTTAACAGTTTCACGAGCTCAGAAACTGTCAGTTGTGGATCCGGCGTAGCTGTCCATTTTGCACCCGGTCTATAGGTGTACAGTTTCTGTGGACCTTCCATGTCGAAAAGCAACTTTCCTCTATCCAGCAGATCCTGCTGCCCTGTTTCCGATTCAATAATCACATCTTGCGGAGGAGCGCTATTTGTGACCGTGTTTAATCTTGTCAATTTTAGTGGCGTGAGAGAAACCTAAAAAAATCAAACATATATATCGTATACATCGTATATATTGTACTTGAGAACCTAAAGACAAATGAACTAATATATAATATATACAATTATAGTATATATATATATATATATATACACTGTATATATATATATATATATATATTTATTATACCCTCACAATTAATCATCCAATCAAATGTCTACATTAGCGTCACGTGCCAGCCCAATATGTTAGGATGTAGGGCAACTACATAGTGGGCAGCAACCTTTGGACAGGTGCACAAGGTATATTTACTTTTTAATCGCACGATTATTTGTTCGATATAATAAAACACCTATTGGATTCATCTTCGCCCGATATGGAAAATATTTAAGTCTCAAATTTTAATATTAGGCTCGACCTTCGGTCTCGCCCAATTTTCGACTTAAATATTTTGCCATACCGGGCTCAGATTAATCCAATAAGTTATAATATATATATATATATATATATGAAATATCATATATCGCATGTTGTATATCACATATCACCATAGTGATATCACATATCACATACTGTAGACGAGAACTACATACGATAACGCTGGTTCATCTTTAATAAAACTAAAAACTAAACACAATATCGTCCGATTACAAGCAAGAGAATCAAAACATGTGTTCGCACTTTTTAGCGATAAAAACAAAACGATATAAACGTCGCACATTTTCTGTCCTTTTCGCAAGTCGCTTCGACACATCATATTTCATATTTCATATATTAAATATCACATATCATGTATATAGTGTAAATTAGGAAGCACTAAACAATAAATAGAACAAAAGTAATACCGAATAAATCCTATGGATTACGATATTATAGATGAGGCAGAGTTACTGGCAATTGACCTTACCGACACACAAACTGACAATGACTTAGAACAACACACTACTGAGGACAACCAAACTAACAACCCCACACAAACCACTCAGGTTCACGAAGCTAACTCTACCACTACTAACAACGACCTTTTTGACATGACAAACCTCAATGACAGCATTTTTAACAATGTTACCACACACCCCAACTCTATTCCCTCCATGACTACATCTCACAACACCAACAGTCTCTATTTGGACAAACACATACACTCCCACAACACAACCCCACAGTCTATTAACCTTATCCACCACTCCACACCCAACAGTACACATACAGACAGTGGCATACACACACTACACAGAACCATACATAATACCAACACCACAGTCCACAATACAATCAACACAACTACTAACACAAACACGACTCCTGATCCTGTCAACGACGGTGCTTCTACTAGCACAATGACTGACCAAAACAACACTACCAACATAGACATCAATGACATACCCAACCATTTACTAGGACCCTTTAGAACACTCTGCATACTCAAACACAAACGAAACAAACAACAAGCTACTATCGACAATCTCAGAGAACACCAAAAAACTAAGACTACTCCCAGCAACCTCCAAATCAGTAAAAAATGCCCACACGACCTACCCCTACAGCTTAGAGAACAATGGGAAAGTACACTTAACGACACCTCCAACAAACTACTCAACATTACACTGGACTATCACCATTCCCTACTACAAGACACTCACAACAAAATACAACATCTTGAACAACGTATCCTTAATGACACCAATGACAAACCACTAGCTATACAAATCATCAACCGCACCCACGAAATAGGAGACCAATACACCAGACGAGTTATCACTTCCAAAATCAAAGCAACAAAACGACTCCAACGACCACAACACAACCCATACAAGATCAACTCTAACAACCAACAACCCTCCCACAGTTCAACAAACCCACACCCCACTAGACAAGTTGACACTACACAACACATATACACACCCACCCCTATTACCAACCGACCACAACCAACACCCCAACCTTCCCTGGCTCCACAAACTAACAACATACACCACCATCCCACACACAGCAAACTCACACCATTACTCTCTATCCAGACCACCCCACCAATACTTCCCTCCAACCCACATCCCCGTTTTACACCATCCTCCACCACCATAAGACAACACCAACGAAACACAAATACCACTCATAGCAACATAACACCAGCCATTACCTCACTAGTCGAACAAGGCATTCAGGATTTTATCCACAAACACATACGCAACCCACCCCGATAACGACCCAACATACCACTTACTACCAAAAAACCTCACTAAATACATAAAAGGCAAACGTAACCACTACAACAATAGATACAACAACAAACTCAAATTACAGAAACAAGTGCATAACCACCTCGTCAACAACAGTGTAGTAAACCTCTCCAATGAACCACTACCCAAATCGACTACCAACCGTTTATCCAAAGGACTTAAATTTGTTCCCACACCTAAACCTACACACTACAACACCATCTACAACTCCTTTCTCAAATATAGATGCAACATGTACACCAAGTACCTCTTTGGTAACCATCACACTACCCGACACCCCTTCAAAACTCCAACTAACTTCACCCCACCCACTCCTGACAACCCCAACTTACTTGAATACATTTCACAGGCTTACTATGACTTAAAAACCAATCACACAACCCTCCCAAACGCAACATATCTACAACTGAATGTAACTCTATCACTGAACTGATTAACAACGACAATCTCATTGTCAAACCAGCTGACAAAGGTGGTGCCATCGTCATCTGGCCAAAAATAGACTATCTCACTGAAGCCTACAAACAACTCAACAACACAAACCACTACCAGAAAATACCAAATGACCTCACACAACATATACAACACACAACATATACAACAACAAAGCAGAACCTTGGTCACACTTATGCACAATGACCAACTCATCGATGACACAACACGTAAATACCTCCTCCCACAAAACAACACTAACATACCAACACTTTACCTTCTTCCTAAAATACACAAACCCAACATCCCAGGTAGACCCATTATTTCAGGTTGTGGGGGTCCTACAGTAAAACTCTCACAGTATGCTGATCACCTCCTCAAACCACTTTTGAACCATATACCCTCCTACATCAAAGACACCACTGACTTCCTTGAACGCATATTCTCACTTAACAACAACAACCTACCTACTGGACTTATACTCATTACCACAGATGTCAAAAGTCTGTACACTAACATACCAAATGATGAAGGCATTAAAGCCTGCATTGATATGCTTAGAGAACACAATTATACAACTGACGCCAACATAGACCATATCACCAACACACTTTCACTTATACTGAACAATAACTTTTTCTCCTTCAACAATGACTACTACCTACAAATACATGGCACAGCCATGGGTTCCCCAATGGCCCCTACTTATGCTAATATTTTCATGTCAGTCCTGGAAAATCAAATGCTCCTTAATGCACCTAATGGTCTCACTCCAATTGAATGGATAAGATTCATTGATGACGTTTTTGCTTTGTGGACCCATGGAATTGAAGCACTTTTACAATTCTTTGACTATCTCAATACATTCCACCCAACCATTAAATTTGACTATGACTACTCTGACAAATCAGTTAACTTCCTTGACACTACTATTTACCTCAATCAAAACAATCAACTTCTTTCTGACCTCTATACCAAACCTACAGACAGGACTTTACTTCTTCACAATGACTCCTTTCACCCAACAACTTGCAAAGAAGGTATAATCTACAGTCAAGCACTTAGATATCGCCGTATCATCACAGATGACGAACTACTACAAAAACGACTCAACAATCTTTCTGTTATATTAATTAACAGGGGATACAAACTCGACACCATCAACAAAGCATTTCAACGAGTCACACAACACTCACAACATGACATACTACACAAAGACAAACCTGAAAAATCCATTAACAGCCCCATTTTTTCCACCCCTTACAACACTAACACTACACACATAGGACAAATTTTACGGAAACACTGGCACCTAATTGAGAACGATTGCACATTGAGCATTCTCTGGCCAGAAGCTCCAATAGTGGCATATCAAAAAAACAAAAACCTCAAAGACTCCCTCGTACGTGCCAAACTAAGAACAGACTCTACTCCTGACAACCACACACTATAACCCCTACTACACTACACGAACCTTGGTCAATTGTCTAAAAGCTCTGCTATCAGTCTACATGAACCAGTACTACAAGAGGAACCATTTCCACCCATGTGGATTGTACAGTCTAACATTGCCCAAGATTCTGGCTTCAAGTTTCTCAAGGACAACTATACTTGACTCCCCACCAACATCAGAGGAAATCAGATATGGATCACCAGCGAATCACTACGTGGAACATTAACCACCATTCACAAACACCCTGGAAGAAATACTTATAAAATCAATAACCTGCAAGAACTATTAGCACCTCTATAATCATAATTGAACTAATCATTACAAATAGCCTGGAAGAACTACTTATAAATACTCTGGAAGGGATCACTATCGATTAGTGTCTTCAATCAACATACAATATTAACTTCCTCCAACAATGATTATTTATCTTTACTATATATAATTATTTTGTAAGCTGTCCATCATAATCACTCCAATTATTTTTTTTTTTACTTACATATCTACAACCACACCACTACCAGCAATTGTATATTCACATACCCCTTACCTACACCACTATTCGCTCACAAATGACCTCTTACCTCCTTATATGTGAACCACACATCCACTACCACACAACTCTTCCACTACCAGTACACCAATACAATCAATTTACAAGCATCAACCGACCCTACCTACCCTAGACCTCTACTACACCCTAATATTCCTGTACCTTCCCCTTATTCAATGTCGGTTTTTATATTTTCACACAGTCTGGTCCTCATTTTTAATTACCTCATGCGTATAATTGACAGCAATGACCTCTGTCTCTCAATTTACAATTGTACACCATCACAGCAACACCTTGTCCTTGACCTTTATCTTCCCTGCAAACCACCCACTTCTTTCTGTATGGTTACAATTATTGCCAACTCGGCCATATTTGCAATATAATGCCACCTTAAAAACAAGTTAACTCACCCTTCAACTTACAATCACTCCCTCTCAAACACTTCACACACACACACACACACACACACACACACACACACACACACACACACACACACACACACACACAAATAAACATAAATTCACTTATACAGACACATTATGTTGGACAGTTAGCCTTATAGTTACTTCAACCATGTCATTCACTTATTTTACTCTTTTAATCCGTTTAAATTTACATAACCAAGCAACTATGTGTACAAGGGTGGACAATATGAAGTTAACTACTAATACTATACTTTGTTTAAACACTACCTTGGTCCTCCACACCTCATTGTAAATATAACTCTGTAATTCACTAGTTTTGCACTCTCTTGTTTACCTCAGGTTATATTCATAATTTACCAAAATACAATCTACCTATAATGCTTACCTCTTTTGCTAGATAGGATGCCCTTAAGGCCACAGCGTAATACTCTATCTTTTCAAATTCACCTGAATAACCGCTTCAACAACCAGTTTATCTGCCCTTCGGTTTTGTACTGTCCAAACTCGCCCCAGAGAACCTCTCACTAACACAATATTATCCCTACATGACCCTACGACCACTCCTAGAACCTTGACCTTGCCCACTACCCCCCCCCCCCGAAACTCCTACGTAAACACGCGCACCTTTAGCTGGAACCTGGTAACGAATGATGCAACACACTTTACCCTGCAACAACATACGTACGCCCTCATTGCGCATTTGGAGACTAACGACAGAGGAGCACAATTCTTTTCCTTGTCACGCTATACTACGAGCCTTGCTACAAACGAAAACGTTCCTTTCATCCTTCTCTACCCAACCCGTGATGCTGAGACGCGTTGGATTCAATAAAAAAGCAAGCAACAAGTTCGGTAAGCACTCACTTTATCTCTATTATTGTTATAGTGTTATTATTCTTGTCTAACTATTTACTTAATCACATTGACTCCCAACCCCAAATCCCTGCTGATGAGACCAATTCAGAAGGTCGAAACGTGCGTCCAGGGTTGTGTCCTAAGATCCTGATTGCACTTTACTTATACGTTACAAATCTTTTTCTTTCTCTGATGTTTTCACATGATTCTTAAGCATGATATCTACACTGCATGTCCAACAGCGGTTCCGCGTCACTTTTTCATACGCAAAATAGCCAGAGGCTAATTGCGCTTTTTATTCAAATCACCCCCTAATCTCTCTCGTTTTTCAACAATACACGACGGAAACTCCTTTGTGGTTCCCATTAACTACATTTTAACCTATAAAAAATTAAAATAAAAAAGGTTTAGTTTCTTGCCTGTTTTCTCCCCCTTTCCCTATAACAAGTTTTCCCTCGTGCATATTTAACTTTTCCCTCGTGCATATTTAACTTTTTAAAACGGTTTTACTTTTACACAATTACAGGAATGTATAACAAACAAGGTTTCTTTTTTGTTTTACGGAAGAAAAAGGAATGCGAAAAATTAAAGACCTCTTGCAACAATACGAAGACTGCCAGAAAGAAAAGAAAGGAGGGAGGGAGCGTTAAAGGAAAAGGAAAAAAAGAAAATAATTTTGTGGTTAGTGAGCATACGTATAGATACGAGTAGTAATAACTGTTGTAGCAATATCAAATGTTATTAAATCAATTTTTGTATTTATTTATATACATTTGCATGATACATTCATGTAAACATTTATCAACATTGATATAATCAGTAAAGTGTGGTACGTACTTTGTTCTTCGTGAGTCCTTTTTTTACGTTTTACAACAATAATATTGTAACTGTGAATTTGTAAGTGAAATTCTTTTAATAATTGAAATATTTTACTTAAATTATAATTAAACTTTTTACTCTGTCTAAACAGACAATGGCAGAATACATCGCGAATCTCAACTGCGCATCAGAATGACGCGTTCTGAGTCGGGATAAAACTTATTTCAATTTATAACATTAGGCTGAGGAATTCAGTACAATGAGTTCAGAAATGTAAATAAAAATGCATATGAAAACTGCTGCTTTAGCCTGATGTTATAAAGTTAATTAAGTTTTATCCCGACTCAGAACGCGTCATTCTGATGCGCAGTCGAGATTCGCGATCCATGTATAGAGTCTATTTGTTAAATAAATCATAATGATTTAAACGCACTGGTAATAACAAACTGTAATATTGCAATTGTACTTTGTCCCTCAGTGTGTATTAAGGTAGAAAACCAAACATTAATCATTGATTAACATTGGTTAACCTCTTAATGTAGGTCTCTCTTTTTTCTAAACATAGATTTTAATTTTTGTAAATTTAAAATATTGATTGCACCAACCTTAATATTAATTTACAGAAATAATTTCCCCTACTTTTAGTTATCATGCACTCCCCTTGCAATGAGCCACCAGAAACAGCCAACCACGGATGGAGCTGCTGTTACTGTCATAACGGATGACGAGACAACAAAATTGGAGTTTATACGCGAAGCAAAACGATTATTGGGAATGAAAGGACCAGTAAAACTTTACAGTTTTCGCCGTGGATCAAAATGGGCTGGTGTGCCCGATGGGGATCACTCCATGGTTCAACTCACCCAAATTTTATCAACCGAGTGCTATGGACTATTAAAAGTGACGGAGTCCGAATCGCGCAGCAGTGTCACTATGGTAATTTAAAATACGGTCTAGCTTTGTTGGAACATTTATTTGAATGTATTAACGTGTTCAAATGTTTGTTATTTTGCAGGTGGGTGAAAACGATGCGGAAGAGAACTCAAGCAACTTTGTTATTTCTTCAATGCAAGGAGAAATGTCGTCTTTGCCTCGTAAGCAGCGCACATTTTTTACGAATGATTGACTGCCTATGTTTATTCACTTCAAATGACTTAATTACGTAAAATTAACAATACTTGATAGAACATGTATCCTTGAATATGTATCCTTGGTGGAAGTATTTTTAAAGCAAAAGAAGAAACTAAATTACACCTGAATGTAGCAAATTCAAAATATATGCGTAAATCTCCGGACTGTAAAGAAATGCTCAATGAACACTGCAATAAGTTCTGATATACATGCGGGGTTGAGGTTTAGCTACTTGTTATATATAGGAAGTCAAAGGCGTTTAACATTCGGTCTAGCCGGATGGCTTTTTGTTCTATTCTTGTAATAACCTTTGTTGTCTGTGAACGACCTAGAGATACACAAAATATTAGAGGCTGGTTTTTTATTGGATTAATTACTAATTACTAATACCCTAGTAGGTTTTTACTTGGTAAAAGAACTTGGGACAGTACTGGCTAAATAACAAGTATACTAGTATGAAACAGTTATGCAATGTTTAAGGAAAGTAACGGGTTGGGAATACTTGACTGCTGGAATGAAACTATGAAAGCAACGAATAACGTTTTAAAATACATGTGAAAAAAGTACTTTGTTAATACGAGGTATTTTTACTTTGTATTTACTGTCTTCTTCTTTAGAGTATTCTTCTCTTGAACAAGTCGTAAAAAGTATGAGTGTTCGGTTAGTAATTATTGGATAAGATATACTTATTCTGATTTCTATGTGTAGTTGAAATTACCAATGTTGATTATACCTTTTTTAATTTTAGCTCATCAACTCATAAACAAAACTTCGACGGTAAATATAGTAATTGTAATTATGAGAAATGAACAAATTGATATCTTCGAACATTTTTGGAGAAATGAGTTGCAATGCATATATAATAGTGTTTTATTGTGTTGTTGTTGCTTTTTGTAGAGGCATTTCCCATTGCACGGAAGCAGAGGGAGAGCGTTTTAGTGCCTAAGCAGAAACATTTCAGACGCAAGGTCAGCTCAACTTTTCCTAGTTTTTGTATTTCCAACTGATATTGTCACAACAATTTAAAAAAAGTTGCATTTTATAATGCTATAACTCAGCATATATCATTTTGATCTTAGGGAGATTATCGAAGTACCAAAATAATTGAAAAGTCAGCAATTCAAGAGGGTAGTTAATTATGTTGTTGTTATTGTCGTATTGAATTGGACAAACACGTATATAACAATGTATCATATAGATAAAAACAAAATTGTAATTTTTTTTAGTTCGGGACTACGTACTTATTTTACCTCTAACGTCATAATTACGTTTTGATGACGTCAGAGATAAATAAGTTCATAACCCCGAACTCAAAAAACTACAAATTTTATTTTTACCTAAGATGCACTTTGTTTATTTCCGATTTAGTTTATAGTTTTCGAGTTTAAACACCCTTAAGTTTGACCATATATAGCAAATTCTTTATTCTTTACATTCCTTTACATTTCGCTGGAAATTTGATTTATAAAATCAGCCATAACTTTACTTATTTTATTGGATTTTTGTAGGGTTCTCGCTGGAGAATTTCCTTTTAATTGAAGAACATTTTTATAGTTTTTAAAATTTAAAAGTCAATTTAAAAACAAATCTAAATTTTGAACGTCACTAGTGACGTCACACTATCAATCACAAGCGTGAAATCACGACCGCAAAATTTGATTTGCCTATGATCTTGCGTAGTTTCGTTTTATTCTGAATATTCTATATACCTTGGTGACCCAAGTGGGAGAAAAAAACACATTTCTGACCACCGTGAGGTTTGCACTAAAACGAACATGATCCAACATCGTCCCATATCATCCAACATTATGTAACTCAATGTTCAAACAGACCCAACATGTTGCATCCAACATTGCTGGATGATGTTGGTTCAATATGTTGCACCCGTTTAAACAAGCCCTAAGCATGAACTGAAAAAAAAATTGTGAGTCAGCTACTCTCGTGCATTAGGTGCATTGTATAATAACATTTTGAATTTTTTAAATTTAGTTTTGCTGAGCAAATTGGACGACACTAAATTGGCAAATTTAGTACAGGGGGGAGAAACTTGCTTACCAGCCAACCATGGAAAAGGTATATATCCAATTCACTAATAATTTATAATAATAATTCAAAAAAATGAATGTAAATCGGGTAGAAGTTCGTCCTGATTTACATAACTTTCCATTCGATTTTCTCAGCTTAACCATGCAGCTTATATAATTAAAAAATTAGTTGTTTGCAATAATAATATTTGGTTAGTAATACACCATATTTGCGTCTAGACTGTATAGACTTTAATACAATGCTCGCGTTCAGGTTGTCTTATAAATCCCATACAGGTTGACCGTTGATATTGTATATTTATACTAGTATTTATAATTGTATAAACTGTCCGTGTTGAATTGCCTCTATACAGTAATATAGATAGAACCAAGTGAAAAAGTTTTACCACACTGCATTTCCCGTGAGAAGAAAGCAAAATTATTTCGGAAAATATTGAAACTAAAGTTGTGTTTTGAATAATTGTCTGGGCATCAAATACTAATACTAGTAAAGTGTTTCAGCTGTTTCTATGGCAACAGTGACGTTTCAAAATGACCAAAAACTAACATCGTTTTTTTTAGTATTAATACTTTTCTTAAACTTTGAGTAAGTAATAGACAGATTTAGAAAAATACGTAGATTCAATTATTTAAAAAAACTAAAAAATATCTTATTTTTTTGAGTAAAAAAAATTGAATTTACAGTTTTTATTTTAAAAAAATTAATATGCTAATTAATTACTTAAGGTTTAAAAAATGTATTATTGGGAGAAAAATGGGGGTCAACAAACTTTTTTGCAACATAAATTTGATTAATTCTTTATTTGCAGCCAATCTTGAAACGTCGCTGTTGGCATAGCAACTGCAGAGATACTTTATCCATTAACAGTATTTGTTGTGCTGAGAGTTACTCCATATTTTACTTTAGATTTTAGTTTTTGGTTTTTAGTTTTTGCTTTGTTTTCATTCGTTCTCAAAAATGCAAGGTAAAAAACAGTAGAAAGCCACTTTAGGTAGTTCAGCAGCTGTGTTTACATTTTTAAAACAAAATTTTTTTTGAATAGAAAATAACATTTTTTGCTCGTTAAAGTAACATTTTGTAGCAATCGAGGTACCAGGCGGGAATCGTAATCTTGTTATAAAAATTATTGCCCAGCAAATAATTCGTAACAAAGCCATAATAAAATCAAAAGTCGTAAGTAAGCATGATAAAAAAATTTTTAATGAAGAACTAACGTTTCGTCACTAACCAGCGACATCATCAGAGTGATAAATATTTACAAAAATGTCTCAGCTTTATACCTACGCAATTACAAAAATAGATGGGATAGGAGAATAATAGATGAGGGAGACGTCAGAAGTGAAGAGTCACCCGCGAAGGTGAGAAGTCAGAATAACATTAAAGGAAAGGATCTAATATTAGCATTAAGTGATGGATTTATTTTTGATGGATTTATTTATTTTTTAATGTCCTTCTCCGAAAGTTTACTCATATCAAAAATAAATCCATCACTTAATGCTAATATTAGATCCTTTCCTTTAATGTTATTCTGACTTCTCACCTTCGCGGGTGACTCTTCACTTCTGACGTCTCCCTCATCTATTATTCTCCTATCCCATCTATTTTTGTAATTGCGTAGGTATAAAGCTGAGACATTTTTGTAAATATTTATCACTCTGATGATGTCGCTGGTTAGTGACGAAACGTTAGTTCTTCATTAAAAAATTTTTTATCATGCTTACTTACGACTTTTGATTTTATTATGGCTTTGTTACGAATTATTTGCTGGGCAATAATTTTTATAACAAAAGTAACATTTAATTTGTTTATAATTATATTCTACGTATACCTCTGTTTTTTGGCATTTTTTATTTTTAACTTTTCTTTGTACTTGATGTTTTTACAAGAATTGTTCATATTTTATTTTTTTATTTTCCTAATTTAGAAGTATATCGCGTCTCTACATTTGTTATCAACAATTCTGACTTAGTTGGTAATTGGTCTGAAATCGGAACTTGCCATTTGTCGAAAGGTGCTGTCGTTGGCATTGGTGGGTTGAGAACATGTTACGATGCCAAATTGCGCATGCTAAGCGGTTGAGATGACGCGTTGATAGGTAAACCCTTAGTCATCAAAGAGTTCAAAGAAAACGTGTTGAAGGAAAGCGACAAAATTGCTGTTTATCTGTGCCAGAAGATAAAAGTTAACAAATATATGCTTGCGCTATACAGCGAAAAAACAACAACAACACCAACACCAACATTTTTTGTCATGAACTATTATTATAGATTTCAGTTCAAGTCGTTCTGTTACTAATTTTTTATACCTCGTTTTGCAGGAAGTACAAACTCAATGCATAGCAGGAAAAATTTGTGAAATTTTTATTAAAGAACATGGACGCACACTATCGAGGACTTTCCCAGGTAATTAATGTTGTATAAAGTTTTTAAGTTTTTTAAGTTTTGCATGGTGGTTATTTTATACAACTAAAATAACTTTGAAGACAACTTGGGTCCACAGCCCAGAAAAGAATATATTATTCTAATAAAAATTGTTTTACCAACAGTTTTTTTATTTTCTGATTGTTTCATTGCATTAGTGTTTTACCAACATTTCTTCTTGTTGGAGAATCAGGACTGAACGCGATGTGTGTTGAGCCAAAACTGTTTGGTCAGGTGTTCAAAAAGTTTATGAACAACACGGGTAAAGCAACGGAAGCCGGGGAAGGAGAAGAAATCGGGCTAAAATGTATTGTGTTTGCTCACTGGAGCTTGAAATTTTCCCGTGGTGCGTTGCTTCTTACTGACCTTCAAGGTGAGTATTATTGAACTGTATAATTTACCTATTAAATGGTTTCTCCACTTTGTAGTATGTCACCAATCTCGTTCCCAGAGCCTACGTTCCTCACCCGGGAAACGAGAGACTCTGGGATAATCCGTTTCACATTGTTACTTCATTGGCTGATGAACATGATTACTCTTCTTCCGGGTAACAAGAATCCTGTGATGGCTTGAACGGATTATCCCAAAGCCTTTCGTTTCCCGCCCGCTGGGTAAGGGGAACGTGGGCTCTGGGAGCGAGATTGGTATGTCACGTAATAGTATAAATCAAACAGTGAATTAAGACTTGGCGAGCATTTTATTAACTTGAAACTTAGGTCGCATGCCTTAAAATTACTTCTTAAAATTCCCTTTTAGTATTCATATTTTAAATTCCAATATTTCAAATATTATTTTTACTCAAAGAAATGAAACAAAAACAATTAAAGTATTTTGTCCATTCCTTCCTGTCATCTTAAATTCCTTCACGTGTTTGGCTCAATTCAGCGTTTCTGATTATAACACAAAGTGAGTTTTGCTTCACGAAACGTTAGAGAGTGCTCAATACCATATAGATAGAGAAAAATATAAAGCATGAAGTAAAGTTACTTTAAGGTAACTATATTTCATGCTTTATATATATATATATATATATATATATACATTTTGTGCCGCCTGGTATATAAGTAAATGTTGTGTATTATTTACAGAAAATTTCGTTTGCAGATAGTTTATTTGAATCAACTTAATTTGAAAATGGATATTTAATTATCCTCAATATAGGTAACAAAAAGTTTCTTACAGACATTGAAGTTGCCTGCTGTAATCAAAGGTACGAAATAATGTACGTAGAACTTGTTTCAATATTTTGTTTATTTAGTTGGTGTTATTTTAACTAGGCTTTTCTCACTCGGAAATTATGGTCCTGGGGCATTTAGTACTTTCATAAAAAGGCACAAATGCAATAGATACTGCTTAGCGATGCAGTTAGGAGAACCAAAAGGTAAGAATTGTTATACAGACCTATAAATAATTTTATTGTGCCAATACTTTCTGTTTATCTTCACTGTCACATATTTAAAATTCTGTACAGACATTGATGTAAACCCCCGGATTGTGCTGGATGCTCAAAACATGAGTGTTGAGGAGCTTGTGTACAACGTGAAGGTATAGGAAAGTTTCATTCAATAACTCAGTTGGGAATTATTTAGACGATTTTTTTTTAATTCTATAACTGATCGAATTAGTTCTAGCCTTTAGTGTCTAAAACAATAATACTAATACATGATGTAAAAGAAACGAGATACTAAAAATAAAAAAATAAAAACTACTGACAAATCTACTTTACGGCATTGAAATACATCGACCTTTACATGCATTTATTGTTTGCTGTGACTTTGTAAAGGATCGACTCATCAAAATAACAACAGGCCAACTACAAACAAAACGCCATGATGACTTCAGAGAAAAACATCGACGCAACCTCATGCCAAGACCTTCCAAGAGTTCTATGGTGAGCTGATATTTTTGTTACTGGTACATTATAAACGTGTTAGACTGGTAGCTACACAACTAATATACACTTCAGCTTTTAAAGCTGGTAACCAGATGCAATGCAATAATTCAGTACATTTAAATATATTTAATAACACAATCTTTTATTTACCATAAACTTATGTAGAATGAAGAAATGATAAAAGAAATTAAAAAAGTCGTCGCAACAACAGAGAAAGATTTTATTGAGCTTGTCTTGCTACCCGAGGTATGTTTTGTCAAGTCAAAACTTGTTTCTTTGTAACTTACTGTACATTAACTTGTTACCAATTTGTTCTATGCGTATATCAATATATTAAATATTCTTATTACCTGAAAAAATAATAAAAGAAAAGAAAGCCTGTATAGGTTTCTAGAAGACCCCTAGCCATATGATTTTCATATTATGTATTAATTTAATTGTGTATATATTTCACAGACGAAAATAAAAAAAGTTATCACCACTGTTCAAACATTTTCCAAATAAGTTTCTGACGTTGAGTGTAACTTTAATTTTTACACAAGATTGTAAGAACTAATTTATAAATCAAAAGTATAAAGAACGTGCTTTAAGATAAACAAAGAAATAGAAAACCAATCTTGCAAAGCATACATATAACCACGAGCTTAGCTCCGTCCAATCTAACGCAATTTTCACAGAAAATATGAGACCGGTGCAACTGTATAGAAACATTGCGTACACTCCTCTACGGGTACACTATCAAATAATCATCGACAATCATTTTGCTATACAGGTTTATGACACTCTGAGAAAAGCGTATCGCTACGTGATTGGACTGGATGATGAAAACATTTCTATTCCCAACAGCTCAAAAGAAATCCAGAACATCTCCGATGACGAGGTAACATTATGAAGCAAATAAACAATAACAAAACGCAAGTGTAAAAAACGTTGAGAATTTTGCATATGTGTGCAAGTTGGAACAGCTGGACAGGCAGACATGCAGCAATACTGTTATGTGCACACTAGACCTATTTGTGGCAGATGCAATTGTGATGTCTTTATAAGAGGGGTTTTTTTGACAGTCGAATAGATTCTCAGAGACGTCTAGCTTGAGACAAGCGAAAATTGGCAATATCACAAGAGAAACTGACAGACCCTAACGCTGGAACAACAGAAGATTCATTTGTTTCCACTCGTGTATCATCGATTGCCGATGAGATGAAGGGCGCAGTTGCGGAAATTATTGCTCCTATAAAACAACATCTGGTACAAGTGCACGAATTACTGCAACAACAACAACATCAACAACAACAACTACTACTACTACTACTACTACTACTACAACAACAACAACAACAACAACAACAACAACAACAACAACTACAACTACAACTACAACTACAACTACAACTACAACTACAACTACAACTACAACTACAACTACAACTACAACTACAACTACAACTACAACTACAACTACAACTACAACTACAACTACAACTACAACTACAACTACAACTACAACTACAACTACAACTACAACTACAACTACAACTACAACTACAACTACAACTACAACTACAACTACAACTACAACTACAACTACAACTACAACTACAACTACAACTACAACTACAACTACAACTACAACTACAACTACAACTACAACTACAACTACAACTACAACTACAACTACAACTACAACTACAACTACAACTACAACTACAACTACAACTACAACTACAACTACAACTACAACTACAACTACAACTACAACCAGGACAGGAACAGAAGCAACAATTACAATTACAATTACATATACAAAAACAACAACAGTAGCAGCAACAGCAGCAGCAACAGCAACGACATTTGCAACAGAAACAGCAACAACAACAATGACCAGGACAGGAACAGAAGCAACAACAACTACAAGTACGCATACAGAAACAACAACAACAGCAGCAACAACAACAGCAGCAACAGGAACAACATTTGCAACAACAACAACAACAACAACAACAACAACAGCAACAGCAACAGCAACAGCAACAACTACAACCACAACAACCGCACCAACAACAACAAATCCAACTTCAACTACAACAACTACAACAGCAACAGCTGCAACAGAAACTGCAGCAACTACAGCAACAGCAAGAAGGACATCAACTGCACCAACAGCAAGAGCAAGTACAGCAGCAACACAAACGTCAAAACCCACTGTTGCAGAAGCAACAATTACAAAATCAGCAACAACAACAACAACCGCTAGGACGTCAACAATTGTTCATGCAACTGCAACAACAGCAGAGCCAACTTACTGCAGCCACTGCAACAGGAACAACCTTGGCAGCTGCAACAACAGCAGCGTCAACCACAACACATGCAGCAAATAGAACAGCCTTGGGAACTGCAACTGTTTCTACAACAACAACAACACCAACAACAACAGCTGCAGCAACAGAACTGCGACAACAACAACTGCAACAGCAGCAGCAGCGACAACAACAACAACAACGATAGCAGCAGCAGCAGCAGCAGGAACTGCACCAGCAACAACAACTATCGCTTTCTTTACAACAGCAAGAACTGCAACCTCAATTAGAGCGACAGCAGCAACATGAACAGCTGTCAAACAACTTGAAACAACTACAAGAACAACAGGAAGTTGGCGAAAAATTTACAAAGCTTTTCTTATATAAACCCGGTATAAGGGCCGGACATTTCGGCTTATTTAGCACGTCACAAATCTTTAATAAAAAGACAATTTTATCATGTTTTATTTATTTTTTTGTTCAACAAACATAAGCCAGAAGAAGCTTATATATCGTTGTGGCATTGTGTATTGTAATCCTTGATTGGTCTACATTCAAAGTTCTCTGTAGGATCTGTTCGGCAAGAGCAGCGAATTCCTTAGGGTAGAATGGCTTTTCTTGCTGCAGGTACTTGGTTGCTCCAACCGAACACGTTTCAACATCTAACATTTTTTTTTGATCTTGTCTGCCTGTAGATTAAAAAATATATAGTATAGTCTTGTACTTTAAATTTATCTTTGATTGTAATAGACATTTATTACCACAATAAATATATGCTTTGACATTTTGAACATGTAACGAATTCGTGTGACATTTACAAACAAAAACAAAACCTTACCATATAAATTAGGAAGGTTGTACATATCATTGGGAACTCCATGAGGTCCTTCGGAAAACCTTGAAGGTCGTATGTGGTGCTCATTCCACCATTGTTGAAACGATTCAAGTTCTTTTCTCAGTAAGGGAAGGAAAACATATGCTAAAGCATGTCTAAAGTAAATCAAGACATATATGATCCAATGTTGTCTTAAAACAATAATTCTACATCATTTCACTGGTGATGACAGTATATATCGATGAGGATATCAAATATACATATATTCAGTTGTCAGAAAAATATGTATTTTGAACATACCTATGTCCATCATTTCCTTCGTCAAATTTTCCTTCTTCAGACAAAATCTTTAATTAGAGAATAACAAAACATGTAAATAAAAGATTACCGCCAAATAACTTATATTTTATTTGTTATTCATGTTTTCTTACGTGCAAATGTCTTATCCACCGGCCCGTTGTCTGTCTTACTAGGTGCGACCAAAGGTACTCGGACCTCTACATACAACAATAGGATATTATACGATACAAAAAAAGGAAATACTAAAAATATTTCTTAAAACAAACACAGTAAAAATAATGCAACGACAAAGCAGTATTTAGAATAAAAACACGTGATAACATACAAGATTTTGGGTTGACTTTACATATCGATGACTGTTAGGTCCGCTCCATTCATCGTCGTGGTCGTGTCTTAAAAGCATCTGCATTGTCGCGATGTAACAATTCTCTGTCCCCATGTCAGAAATAGTCATGGTTGGAACACCTAAAAGTTATTTATCAAAATGGTATTACTAATAGTTTATTACATGCAATCAGATTGCAAGAATCCAATATATGACCCATGCAAACTGTTATTTTTCAACAATTCGAGCAGTGTTGAATGTTTCTAACATATAATAAAATTAACTTTTTAAAGGTTGTCTTTCCAATAAATGGAATGAAACCACATAAAAAAACCCAGTTGCAATAAACAACGTTCTCTAATACATCCTGCCATGTAATGATTAATTCCAAAGTCAATAAACAGTTTTACCTACCATCTAGATTTACGATTGCATCAAGATAAAAAGCTAATACAGATCTAGGATTACTGTTAGACGTTGTTAGTTTAAGCCATAGCATCTTTCTTGAAAACCTAAATAGCGTAAAATACTAAGCATAAAATTCATGATAGTGAAATAGGACTCACTTTGGGACTCGATACAAGTTTAAAAGCCAAAAAATTGTAATAACGCATGTACACTAACCCGTCAACACATGCATGGATATCAAAACCAGACTTGTGAAGTTTGTCATAACCATCCATATGCCAAGCAAAATTCGGTCCCTGACAAATGCAATAGAGTTTTATATATACAAACGAAATATCGCATAAGCTTTACAAACACACACGCACACATACACACAGACAAATATTTAATTTTTCCTATCATTATTAGCAAATATGCAAATTCTACCTGTGCTCCCAATTCCCAAATATGCCATAACTAAGCAAAAAATTAACTTATAGTACTGTTTAATAAACGAGCAGCGCCGAGTGTTTTTATATCTGACAAAACACGAACTGCGAGTTTCTTGAACGGCTTCAAAAACGAACCACTAACATGGTAAGTTCATTGGCGTAGTAAGTTTGAAAAATAACCTTGTCTAAGACAAGAAAATCAAAGCTAAAGTTTATGTAAATCAGGAGGTATCTTTATAAAGACACTGATTAAACTTTAATTTCTTTTGAATTTCCCTCATGAATTATTAATGATTTTTGAATTATTATTGTCTTATTACACATTTAGCATATACAAGTATGAGCTTATAAAGTTAATTTTTAATTAAACACCTTTGAACGATAAGGATGTCGTTTAAATCGTCTTCTCTTTTTGACATCTCTGACGTTAGGAGCTAAGACTGCCCACATCATCATAACAGTGTCTCTGTATGTAAAATATGAGCATTTTATTAATTAATTCCCAGTCAATTTAAGAAATAAATGGTTCATGGTTTAGCGTGCTCCATTGTGTTATGGATGCACGCGGGAATTTGGGAGAGCACGAACAAATCGTAAGAGTTGGTCGAGGCGTAGCCAAGTGCATCCATAACTCGATGGAGCACACTAAACCATGAGCCATTTCTTTTATAACATAGCATTAAATCCTTTCACAAGCTGGCGAATCGTTTTGGTTGTTGTGTTTTTCTACTTTCGTAGCCAAGTCTTTTTTGTTCAATAAAATCCAACCAAAAGGACAGTTTAAACTCGGTTATCCAGACCCAGTTTAAGTCTTCTGGGTCATTGTTCTTTATTACTCAATAAAATTAAATGACTCGGTATTTTGATTATATAAAAGGCCATATACAGTCAATTTAAAACTCAGTTTTGTTTTGAATTTTCCCCCGCGCTTTTTTACCGTGCTCCATCGAGTTATGGAGCACGCACAACAGCCTATCAAAAACGTTGCTATATGAAAGCTATGTTATAATATTATTTGGCTACTGGAAAAAACATTTGCAAATACATTCAGGACAGGATAAACGCAGAGAATTAGCATGTATGTACATTATATATGTTATTACCAATTGACGTCAGTCTTGACTTCAGTCCGTATAGATCAGGGCTGCTCAAATGTTTTTTCTCGAGGAGCAGACAAGAAAGGAGATTATTTAGGGCCAGAACAAGGAAGCATATATATGCAGCCTTTATTACTTGTAACCTCATCATCATGTCAAATATTATAAAAGTAATAAAGATACATAAAGAATAAAACATAATCCGAAAATCGTCATCTTGAGACTTGATATTCAAGTTAAAAACAAGATAAGACAAAATGAGAGGTAATATTTCGACTCTATTTCAAAGTCATTATCAAACCAATAATTTACAAGCTTACTGAGTCTTATATATATATACAATAATCACAAGGATGATGTCACCGCTTAGTAACTGGAAATGTCACCAAGTTGACAAAACACGTTAGACTGACATGTCAGCTGAATTGTTTCAAGTAAATGTAGATAAAAAAAATAAAAGTTGACAGTGGTGAAAGGATATATACATATTAAAGTTCTAAAAATAAAGCTAAGGAAATAGAGACAGTTCTTTGCTGGCCTTTAGGCCATTGTTCAGTTCAGGCTTTCTAAATTTGATTAGAAGAGCTTCTAAAAGAAGTAATTGATTTGTATTACCAAATTTACAGGAGTGAATTATTTTAAAGTTATTAAATATTTGGTTCGATATACTAGGTCCAAGAAGAGGGAAATCAGAGGTGTTATTAAGGTTGTCATAAAGAATGTTGAGGTTGGCAAGGTGTTGAGCAAGAGGACAGTCAATTAGGTGCTGTGCTACAGCGCTAGTGTTGTTAGAGTGTTCAGAAAGGCGAGTTTGAAGGCAGCGTTCAGTTTTTCCAATGTATTTGTGAAACTATCTTAAATCGAATGAAAATATCTTAAATCTCTCTGGACACGAACTTTCCACAGAACAAATTGACATCCTGAAACTTGGACTACGCCATGGCTTAGCGACACGACCGAACGACTTAGAAATGATGTGCGTTGCCGAAGACGTTTGGGACCAGTTGGATCGACTCGACCAATTCAAGAATGGTAATTTCGTTAAAGATAAGGTCAAGAACTCTTTACGTTCGTTTACTTATAATTATATTGATTTAGATTTGAAACAGTTTTTTGTCGACCGTAAGCGAATTAATATTCTTAGGAATCTAAGTGTCAATTTCGCCATTCTTAAACCTGACAAGGGTAATGGCATAGTTATTTTAAAACGGTCAGATTATATTAATTCAGTTAGCTCTCTCTTTGATAATCCTGATAAGTTTAAGAAGGTGTTCTCTGATCCAACTTTTACAAGACTTAACTCTTTACAGACATATCTTTCTACTCTTTTCAAACGTGGCGAAATTTCCGACAGCGAATTTAGATTTTTACGGCCAAAAGCCGCACATTTCGGACGAGCACATGGACTCCCAAAAATTCACAAAACTTTCGATCACATTCCTAAATTTCGGCTGATTATTGACACGACAAACACTCCTCATTATAATGTCGGCAAATTTCTTTCCAATTTATTAAACCCTTTGACTCTGAATGATTATACACTTCGTGACACATTTCAGGCAGTTGATGCCATTAAAGCTGTCCCTACACAACTTTTCTCTGAAGGTTACCGCTATGTTTCGTTTGATGTTGTGTCTCTTTTTACCAACGTTCCTTTAAAGAAAACAGTCGACATTATTTTAAATCGTATTTTCGTTGATAACCAAGTTCAAACCACTCTTACTAAGCGCACCTTAAAAAAACTGATTTTAGATTCTTGTACCAAAACCACTTTTTCTTTTAATAATCAATTATATGAACAAGTAGATGGTGTTTCTATGGGTTCGTCGTTAGGTCCGGTTCTTGCAAATATAATACTTACTGAATTTGAAAATATTATTGTTTCGGAATTAATCCAATCAGGCATAATAAAATTTTACCGACGCTATGTTGACGACACTTTGGCACTTATCAAGCCAAGTGATATTCCTTTTGTGCTATCTAAATTTAACAGCTTTGATAAAAACCTTAAATTCACGGTGGATACCTTTCCCGATGATGATGTCCATTTCCTAGATTTAAAAATTTCCAACGATGGCATTGATGTTTATCGAAAAAACACTCATACCGGACAATACACACATTTTCCAGTTTCGAACCTTTCTCCCGCAAAACTACTTGGATTAATTCTTTGTTTTACCGTGATTTTAAAATCTGTAGTAGTTCTTTGTTACTCAACCGTCAAATCGACTCCCTTAAACATTTTATGTCTTGGAATGGTTTTCCGGCCAAAATTAGAAATTTCCTTATCTCTAAACTCAAAGCTAAGCATTTCGCCAATTCAACCACCACTACCAAAACGTTTGATGACGCTTCTCCCAAAATTTGGTTAAGACTACCTTATCTTGGTAGACAAGGTGAATTTCTTGTACGTAACCTAATTAAAAAACTTCGGCGCAACCTAAAAGTTGATGTCAATTTTGCTGTAATTTACCAAAGCAAAAAAATTGCCTTCTTCACTTCAAATAAAGATAAGATACCGGACCTTTCTAAAAACAATGTAATTTACGAGATTTCTTGTCCCGGTTGCAACCACAAATACATTGGAAAAACTGAACGCTGCCTTCAAACTCGCCTTTCTGAACACTCTAACAACACTAGCGCTGTAGCACAGCACCTAATTGACTGTCCTCTTGCTCAACACCTTGCCAACCTCAACATTCTTTATGACAACCTTAATAACACCTCTGATTTCCCTCTTCTTGGACCTAGTATATCGAACCAAATATTTAATAACTTTAAAATAATTCACTCCTGTAAATTTGGTAATACAAATCAATTACTTCTTTTAGAAGCTCTTCTAATCAAATTTAGAAAGCCTGAACTGAACAATGGCCTAAAGGCCAGCAAAGAACTGTCTCTATTTCCTTAGCTTTATTTTTAGAACTTTAATATGTATATATCCTTTCACCACTGTCAACTTTTATTTTTTTTATCTACATTTACTTGAAACAATTCAGCTGACATGTCAGTCTAACGTGTTTTGTCAACTTGGTGACATTTCCAGTTACTAAGCGGTGACATCATCCTTGTGATTATTGTATATATATATAGGACTCAGTAAGCTTGTAAATTATTGGTTTGATAATGACTTTGAAATAGAGTAGAAATATTACCTCTCATTTTGTCTTATCTTGTTTTTAACTTGAATATCAAGTCTCAAGATGACGATTTTCGGATTATGTTTTATTCTTTATTTTTTAAAATTGTCGGCTGGTTATGGTTTGTAATAAAGATACGTACGAACGATAATGTATCATTGTATTACTTATTTTTTAATATAAAAAAGGACTGCATAAAGGTCTTGGGCAATATGAGGCGTTTTCAATGGCTGGACACAGAGCAGCTCTGGTCTAAACTAAGCGCTACATTTTCTCAGTATATTAACTGACTATGTTTCATAAATAACTTTTTTGTGTGTGTATATTTTTAAATCAGTTCTGCCGATTTTAGGCTTTTTTGAATGGGTTTAACCTGCGGGATCCGTATTCTAGAATTCCAAACAGTTTGTTAGCCAATCAAAAAGCAGAATATGAAAGCTTAAAAACCAAAAGAAAAAAATCAGTCGTTTTAATTATTATCAAATGTCAAACTCGTTGTCTTGGAAACGATATATATTATATCGATCATTCCTAAGACATTGAGTTTGACATTTGATAATAATTAATAATAAGATTATCTTTTTATTAAAATTATATTTATTGGAATGAATTAACAAAGTAAAAAATCACCGTTTCACAATCAGTCCGTATTTATCCCGAAGAAGCTTCCAGATTGAGCGATATCCTTTAAGAATTGATGACGACTTTAACTCATACTACAATGTAAAATACACATACGTTTAATATAAATTATTAAATTCCAAATATTTATTGCTAGGTACGAAATTTTTGTAGTTTACAATGTGACGTCAATGCTCTGACGCGCTGGCCAGTGGTTTCGGCAGACAACACATTCCTTGGCATTAATTCTCAGTATCGTTCTAAACTTTACCTAATAATTGTTTATTCAGTGTCATTTTATTTATTGTTATTTAGTTCGGATGTATTATAACTGAAAACACACACAAACAAAACAAGAGCGAGTAAGTTTTCCGAGTAAATAAAATTGTACAAAACACTGTTTACCATTATTAAATTAATTTAAACAATGTATTTATATAAAATTTATTTTTAATACTTGACCACCAAAGTTATATATATTATATATTTAAAATAAATTTTGTTTACCTCTAAAATGGTCTGCAATAAATTCAGTGGAGGGTCATCTGTTCTTCGTTTTAATCCAAGTTCTTTTAATCTTTTTTTTTAACCAATGAATACTTCACGCTAGTGAATAACAGTAACTGACTTTTATTATATTGATAAATACTGATTTCCGTTAATAACTTTTATGTTACTAATTGTACTAATAATATAAAAAACAATCCATATATTACAATATTAAAATGAAAATGAACAGGGAGTGATAATGAATAAAACACACTTATTTGTGTATGCAAACATTTTATGCAAATGAGCAAATCTTTAATATTTACAAATTAAAACAGTCAATTTATAACAACAATTTATAACTTGACAGTTCTATTGTCTATGAAATAGAGCGATCATTCTTATAAGGATCAATAAACATGCTTAGTATTACCACACACACACACACACACACACACACACACACACACACACACACACACACATGCACTTCTTTACAGGTTCCTATCTTTGCAAAGCTGTTAAAAACTGATACAAATTTTTACAAATTTAATGACGCTAACCTTCGAATAATTCCAAGTTCTTCCTTTAAGTACGCAGTAATTATGGCGTAAGGCTTCCATTCCCACCAGTATTTCTTAATACAGTCTGAAACAGTTTCCAACCGAACATTGTTCAGTAATATAAAGATAAACTTAATTCATTAATGGAAAACATATTACATTATAATCTAAACATACCATTGATTTCTTTATTTTGGTCCATATATACGGGAAAGCTTACAGCAATACAGGGAACTTTTACTTGGGTACTTTCTGACTGTATAATTAGGTTAACACCCTTGAGTGCCAATGATTGTTAACACACATCAGACGTACTTCAGTATCTTCTGAAATAATAAAAATACACTTACTGGTGCGTCTGTACTTACCTTTTTAGCCTTTATCAGTTCTAAAGTAGCGGCTCTGTTTTCTTTTATATAGCTTGTAATAAAATTATTTGAAGCTGGGATGATTTTGATTTGTGCGTATTAGAATATAATCAGGATTAATATTGTTATTAATCCTCTTGATACCTAATAAATCCACTTGACAAAATTGATTGACGCTAAGCATTCAAAAATTTTCGCATATCTCAACCGTATATTTATTACATTTACCAGGTATTTTCAAACGCCAGTCGCATGCACAATCCATTATTAAAAGCTAGTAATTATCAAACGTGTCTCAGTACGCCCTGAAAAGATAGAAATCAGAGCACTGTATTGTAAGCAGGCTTAAAGTTTTGAGTTAATTAAATTAAATTACGACTTTTGACTTGGCATGCTTCCCAATTACCACTTTTTAAAACCGCTTTTTACAAACCACTTTTGCAAAACCAGTTTTTAAAACCATTTTCGGTAAACACTTTTTGAAAACCAGTTTTGATACACCTCTCGGCTTCCGTACAAACCACAAAATAAAAAGCTGAAACGTCAAAATAAAAATCAAAAGTTGAAACGTTAAAATAAAAAGTTGAAACGACAAAATAAAAAGTTGAAACGCAAAAATAAAAAGTTGAAACGACAAAATAAAAAGTTCAAACCACAAAATAAAAAGTTGAAACACAAAAATAAAAAGTTGAAACTTAAAAATAAAAAGTTGAAACGCCAAAATAAAATGTTGAAATGCAAAAATAAAAAGTTGAAATGCAAAAGTAAAAAGTTGAAACGACAAAATAAAAAGTTGAAACGTCAAAATAAACTTAAAAGTTGATACGTCAAAATAAAAAGTTGAAACGCCAAAATTAAATGTCGAAACGCAAAAATAAAAAGTTGAAATGCAAAAATAAAAAGTTGAAACGACAAAATAAAAATGAAAAGTTGAAACGTCAAAATAAAATGTTGAAACGCAAAAATAAAAAGCTGAAACAACAAAATAAAAAGTTGAAACGACAAAATAAAAAGTTGAAACGCAAAAATAAAAATTTAAAAGTTAAAAATAAAAAATTGAAACGTCAAAATAAAAATGAAAAGTTGAAACGTCAAAATAAAAAGTTGAAACGCAAAAATGAAAAGTTGAAACGACAAAATGAAAAGTTGAAAAGTCAAAATAAAAAGTTGAAACGTCAAAATAAAAATGAAAAGTTGAAACGTCAAAATAAAATGTTGAAACGCCAAAATAAAAAGTTGAAACAACAAAATAAAAAGTTGAAACGCCAAAATAAAAAGTTGAAACGCAAAAATAAAAAGTTGAAACAACAAAATAAAAAGTTGAAACGCCAAAATAAAATGTTGAAACGCAAATATAAAAAGTTGAAACGTCAAAATAAAAATCAAAAGTTGAAATGTTAAAATAAAAAGTTGAAACGACAAAATAAAAAGTTGAAACGCAAAAATAAAAAGTTGAAACGACAAAATAAAAAGTTCAAACCACAAAATAAAAAGTTGAAACACAAAAATAAAAAGTTGAAACTTAAAAATAAAAAGTTGAAACGCCAAAATAAAATGTTGAAACGCAAAAATAAAAAGTTGAAATGCAAAAATAAAAAGTTGAAACGACAAAATAAAAAGTTGAAACGTCAAAATAAAACTTAAAAGTTGATACGTCAAAATAAAAAGTTGAAACGCCAAAATTAAATGTCGAAACGCAAAAATAAAAAGTTGAAATGCAAAAATAAAAAGTTGAAACGACAAAATAAAAAGTTGAAACGTCAAAATAAAAAGTTGAAACGTCAAAATAAAAATGAAAAGTTGAAACGTCAAAATAAAATGTTGAAACGCAAAAATAAAAAGCTGAAACAACAAAATAAAAAGTTGAAACGACAAAATAAAAAGTTGAAACGCAAAAATAAAAATTTAAAAGTTAAAAATAAAAAATTGAAACGTCAAAATAAAAATGAAAAGTTGAAACGTCAAAATAAAAAGTTGAAACGCAAAAATGAAAAGTTGAAACGACAAAATGAAAAGTTGAAAAGTCAAAATAAAAAGTTGAAACGTCAAAATAAAAATGAAAAGTTGAAACGTCAAAATAAAATGTTGAAACGCCAAAATAAAAAGTTGAAACAACAAAATAAAAAGTTGAAACGCCAAAATAAAATGTTGAAACGCAAAAATAAAAAGTTGAAACGTCAAAATAAAAAGTTGAAACGCCAAAATAAAATGTTGAAACGCAAAAATAAAAAGTTGAAACGTCAAAATAAAAATCAAAAGTTGAAATGTTAAAATAAAAAGTTGAAACGACAAAATAAAAAGTTGAAACGCAAAAATAAAAAGTTGAAACTTAAAAATAAAAAGTTGAAACGCCAAAATAAAATGTTGAAACGCAAAAATAAAAAGCTGAAATGCAAAAATAAAAAGTTGAAACGACAAAATAAAAAGTTGAAACGTCAAAATAAAACTTAA
Organism: Corallium rubrum; assembly: GCA_964035015.1. NCBI lineage: Eukaryota > Metazoa > Cnidaria > Anthozoa > Scleralcyonacea > Coralliidae > Corallium > Corallium rubrum. The sequence goes on from CAXIUP010000126.1 coordinate 301,633, forward strand.
AAGTTGATACGTCAAAATAAAAAGTTGAAACGCCAAAATTAAATGTCGAAACGCAAAAATAAAAAGTTGAAATGCAAAAATAAAAAGTTGAAACGACAAAATAAAAAGTTGAAACGTCAAAATAAAAAGTTGAAACGTCAAAATAAAAATGAAAAGTTGAAACGTCAAAATAAAATGTTGAAACGCAAAAATAAAAAGCTGAAACAACAAAATAAAAAGTTGAAACGACAAAATAAAAAGTTGAAACGCAAAAATAAAAATTTAAAAGTTAAAAATAAAAAATTGAAACGTCAAAATAAAAATGAAAAGTTGAAACGTCAAAATAAAAAGTTGAAACGCAAAAATGAAAAGTTGAAACGACAAAATGAAAAGTTGAAAAGTCAAAATAAAAAGTTGAAACGTCAAAATAAAAATGAAAAGTTGAAACGTCAAAATAAAATGTTGAAACGCCAAAATAAAAAGTTGAAACAACAAAATAAAAAGTTGAAACGCCAAAATAAAATGTTGAAACGCAAAAATAAAAAGTTGAAACGTCAAAATAAAAAGTTGAAACGCCAAAATAAAATGTTGAAACGCAAAAATAAAAAGTTGAAACGTCAAAATAAAAATCAAAAGTTGAAATGTTAAAATAAAAAGTTGAAACGACAAAATAAAAAGTTGAAACGCAAAAATAAAAAGTTGAAACGACAAAATAAAAAGTTCAAACCACAAAATAAAAAGTTGAAACACAAAAATAAAAAGTTGAAACTTAAAAATAAAAAGTTGAAACGCCAAAATAAAATGTTGAAACGCAAAAATAAAAAGTTGAAATGCAAAAATAAAAAGTTGAAACGACAAAATAAAAAGTTGAAACGTCAAAATAAAACTTAAAAGTTGATACGTCAAAATAAAAAGTTGAAACGCCAAAATTAAATGTCGAAACGCAAAAATAAAAAGTTGAAATGCAAAAATAAAAAGTTGAAACGACAAAATAAAAAGTTGAAACGTCAAAATAAAAAGTTGAAACGTCAAAATAAAAATGAAAAGTTGAAACGTCAAAATAAAATGTTGAAACGCAAAAATAAAAAGCTGAAACAACAAAATAAAAAGTTGAAACGACAAAATAAAAAGTTGAAACGCAAAAATAAAAAGTTAAAAGTTAAAAATAAAAAATTGAAACGTCAAAATAAAAATGAAAAGTTGAAACGTCAAAATAAAAAGTTGAAACGCAAAAATGAAAAGTTGAAACGACAAAATGAAAAGTTGAAAAGTCAAAATAAAAAGTTGAAACGTCAAAATAAAAATGAAAAGTTGAAACGTCAAAATAAAATGTTGAAACGCCAAAATAAAAAGTTGAAACAACAAAATAAAAAGTTGAAACGCCAAAATAAAATGTTGAAACGCAAAAATAAAAAGTTGAAACGTCAAAATAAAAAGTTGAAACGCCAAAATAAAATGTTGAAACGCAAAAATAAAAAGTTGAAACGTCAAAATAAAAATCAAAAGTTGAAATGTTAAAATAAAAAGTTGAAACGACAAAATAAAAAGTTGAAACGCAAAAATAAAAAGTTGAAACGACAAAATAAAAAGTTCAAACCACAAAATAAAAAGTTGAAACACAAAAATAAAAAGTTGAAACTTAAAAATAAAAAGTTGAAACGCCAAAATAAAATGTTGAAACGCAAAAATAAAAAGTTGAAATGCAAAAATAAAAAGTTGAAACGACAAAATAAAAAGTTGAAACGTCAAAATAAAACTTAAAAGTTGATACGTCAAAATAAAAAGTTGAAACGCCAAAATTAAATGTCGAAACGCAAAAATAAAAAGTTGAAATGCAAAAATAAAAAGTTGAAACGACAAAATAAAAAGTTGAAACGTCAAAATAAAAAGTTGAAACGTCAAAATAAAAATGAAAAGTTGAAACGTCAAAATAAAATGTTGAAACGCAAAAATAAAAAGCTGAAACAACAAAATAAAAAGTTGAAACGACAAAATAAAAAGTTGAAACGCAAAAATAAAAATTTAAAAGTTAAAAATAAAAAATTGAAACGTCAAAATAAAAATGAAAAGTTGAAACGTCAAAATAAAAAGTTGAAACGCAAAAATGAAAAGTTGAAACGACAAAATGAAAAGTTGAAAAGTCAAAATAAAAAGTTGAAACGTCAAAATAAAAATGAAAAGTTGAAACGTCAAAATAAAATGTTGAAACGCCAAAATAAAAAGTTGAAACAACAAAATAAAAAGTTGAAACGCCAAAATAAAATGTTGAAACGCAAAAATAAAAAGTTGAAACGCCAAAATAAAAAGTTGAAACGCAAAAATAAAAAGTTGAAACGACAAAATAAAAAGTTGAAACGACAAAATAAAAAGTTGAAATGACAAAATAAAAGGTTGAAACGACAAAATAAAAAGTTGAAACGTCAAAACAAAAATGAAAAGTTGAAACGTCAAAATAAAAAGTTGAAACGACAAAATAAAAAGTTGAAACGACAAAATAAAAAGGTAAAACAAAAATAAAAAGTTGTTGTGAACCTCCTGGGCTTCCATACAAGACTGAACGGACCGAAAAGCATCAAGCAACCCAGTGGCAAGGCATTTGGAGTGTAAGTTGGACCACGGTTCAGGTGTAGAATAAATGGACTGGTCAGAGTCGAAGCCAGAGTTGCCGTTGGTGATGGAGAACCAGCTCGTCGATGTTGGTTGATCGGTGACCTTATCAAGACCAAACTAGGACCGGACCAGAATCAGAATGGTGCCGTGGGGAAAGAAGGAGAGAGAAGAAAAGGATGGAGTGGAAAGAGTGAAAGACCCTCGATAACGAACCAAAACTGAATTGAACTGTTAGTGTGCGAGTTGCGTGTTTCCTTTCGTGTTGGGGGGGAATTTTGACTTTAGAGTTTGAAAACGAATTACCAGAGGTAAATCGCCTATCCAGTGTCACCTGTCAAGGGCTATCGTCCTACCAGCTGTGAAGTCCAGGCGTTTTCTGCGTTGGTTCGTGTTTCATAAACTTTCGTGTGAACTGTTGCCTGCGTTATATGTACTGTTGCCTGTGAACTGAACTAGTCAATCCGTCAGACTATTTTAAAAGAACATTGTCTCGCTAGTCGCTATTACAGTATTACTTTTAAGTAGATTTACCGTGACCAGTTATATTATTTTAATTTTGTCAAGCGCGCGCCCGAGGAAGCCTATAATTTGAGTTAATTCTTGCTATAATATAGAGCGGTACACTAAGAAAATAAAAAAAAAATATTGAAAGAAACAAAGAAGAAAAACGCAGTTATGTTGGCAGAAACAGCGTAAGTCCGGTAGTAACGGCAGACCAACGAGATAGTAGCTGTATGTTAGTTGAGCACAAGTGAATAAGTGTCAGTGATGTCACGTTGTGAGATTGCGATGACAGAAATAGTCCTTTAGAAGATAGGGACGAAGAGTAGTGACAAGAATAATGTCAATTAGTATAAGCAATGGCTGAAGAGTAGTCAGTTGTACTGTAAGTCGTAACGTAAGGGCAATAGTCCAAATTTATGCCGTTCTGGTTACGTAGTACGTAAATTCAAATCATGATTCAATATAAGACAGTGTAGGATTACCAAAATGTTATAAGATCCAAGGCGCGATTTATTTTTATTTTTTATGCGTATACAAAGCTTGTCGTTTCTGTACTTTAATTCACTCTGGCTTTGACTCTGCACTCCAGCCAGCCAGCCAGCCAGCCAGCCAGCCAGCCAGCCAGCCAGCCAGCCAGCCAGCCAGCCAGCCAGCCAGCCAGCCAGCCAGCCAGCCAGCCAGCCAGCCAGCCAGCCAGCCAGCCAGCCAGCCAGCCAGCCAGCCAGCCAGCCAGCCAGCCAGCCAGCCAGCCAGCCAGCCAGCCAGCCAGCCAGCCAGCCAGCCAGCCAGCCAGCCAGCCAGCCAGCCAGCCAGCCAGCCAGCCAGCCAGCCAGCCAGCCAGCCAGCCAGCCAGCCAGCCAGCCAGCCAGCCAGCCAGCCAGCCAGCCAGCCAGCCAGCCAGCCAGCCAGCCAGCCAGCCAGCCAGCCAGCCAGCCAGCCAGCCAGCCAGCCAGCCAGCCAGCCAGCCAGCCAGCCAGCCAGCCAGCCAGCCAGCCAGCCAGCCAGCCAGCCAGCCAGTCAGTCAGTCAGTCAGTCAGTCAGTCAGTCAGTCAGTCATATTATATATATATATATATATATATATATATATATATATATATATATATATATATATATATATATATATATATAACATAGCGAGCCAAAAATGCATCTACCGGCATACTTCTTTTTTAATGTTAACAAGAAATATCTCTCAATTGAAAGTGCGTGTAACGTAGCCAATATATCGTCTCGTCGTTTGGTTTCAAGTATTAGTGAAACTTTGTTGAATTCTTCATTGCCAGGGTCCCATCTTTTTTGTACAGAATGCCTTGTTTCTATGTTTTTAGTGTCTTCTCTATTCTATACATATACATATAAATGAATAATAATCGATCAGCAAAACCACCATAGCAGCCTCCTTATTCAAAACGTGTCTAACGGGGGATCTTTCATCCTTCAAATTAGCAACTACAGTACCTGTACAGTTTTTTGGTTATTTTGTGAACTGTAGAGTCTTCTGCTATGGCGTCCTCGCTTTCGTCGTAGCTTCCACATGCTGCTGCCATATTTCTTTATAATTATTCGTATGAAAATAAAAAAAAAATTTTTTACATGCTGAACAGTAAGTAATACAATAGAAAAACATTTATTGTCAGGCAAAGCGCTCACTATTTTTTAACCCATTAGAGGGAAAGAACGTATAATAGAGCTTATTAATATCACCCGGGTGAGTAAAATCGTCTGGCACTAAGATCTGTTTAAACGGATGTTTAAACAATCCATTTAAACATTGACCTGTTTAAACATTGTACAACATTGTTGGATGCATGTTGGACGATTGTTGGATGATGTTATACATCGTGTTCAAGTACACAAAATAGACACTCAAAGTCAGCCAGAAATGAAATCATACCGGAATATTTGTTGGCAATGGCGGAAAAGAATTATATTGCGGTGATGCTGGCGTTTCATGAGTTGGTCGAATATATCTCTCATAAAATGTTCGCTGATGTTGAATAAAAAGTTTGAAATAAATTAAATTCCACCCAACATTGTTCAACATCATTCAATATTATCCAACATTGTGTTTAAACGGGTCCAACATGTTGCACCCAACAACGTAAATAGATAATGTTGGCCCAACACGTTGCAACCGTTTCAACACGCCTTTAGGAAGAATAAGATGATAAATGCGCTCTCGCCCCTTAATGGGTTAAAGTTCATTTATACTTCTTTTATTGAATATCAAATACTTGCTGAAACAAGATTTCATTGTAATCACGACCGGTTCAGCAGAACCGAAAGCATTATTACTTTTTTATAATAACAAAAATGACATTGAAAAACATTATGACAAAGAATATACAAAAAGGTTACGCTTTAGAGCACCTTCTAACAAAAAATGCACCCAAATTTAAATAAAACAATTAAACTTACTATTTATACCGTACACATAAACGCAAACCTTAGCTGTTTAAAATTGAGTAGCTTTCTGACATATTGCTCCTTCCAGCTCTCTTTGGTTTGCTTTTTCTCTAATAAGAATAATAACAGAAAACTAAAATGCATAATGATACCCTATAGGTCCAGAGGTTTTCCTTAGTTTACGCAATGCACGTGAGGAAGGGAAATTACGGTTTTTCCTTCCTCGCGTGCGTTGCATAAACAACGGAAATCCTCTGGACCAAGGCTACCACTGCAACGGACATGCATTGATCTTTCGTATTCTAATGATGACAACTCATTACTCATTTAAGTTCTCATTAGACCTTACTCAAGGTGTAAAGAAAGGACGCTGTTAATATGCATCTTATACATACACGGAACATACCCTTTTGCCTATTCAATATTGCCTCTTTCTCTTTGGCTTCCCAGTCATCAACAATTTCAGGAGTGTATGGTACTAAACGCATGAATTAAGCAAGCAAAATATATGTAAAAGTAAAACTTTCATCATCATGGTAATTCAAGACACTGGTAGTGGTACTTACGCGATAATTGGCTAAATATTTCTTTTAATTGAACCTCTGTCTTGGTTTTCACATCCCTGCATCTTTTCAACTTAGTTTTCAGTAATTTACCTAGTAATTATAAACATGCAATGAAAGACAATATTTGCTGATTGTTTTACAAATTTTATAAAAGGAAACATGATGGCTATGGTAACCATAAGAATAAAAGGAAGGTTTCTTTTGCATCAAAAATTACAGTACCACACTACATTAGTTACATGGTACATGTTCTTCTATCCCAAAAATCAATACGAACCAGCATTTCCAAAAAATTTTCGAGACAAATGCAAAAGTGCATCAGTCAGCAAATCTATTCTGCAACTGGCAGACATTTCTTTAGTTATAGACGAGAAACCACAAAGGTAGGCCTACAGCCTCTCGATAGCCTCACCGTCAGTAAGGCCAAGCCTTCAAGTCTTCTAGGCCTGAATTCCACCTGCATGTTAAAATTAAAATAATACAGTAATTTATTCACCTTCAGTATGTGGGTGTACAGTATATGTATATGGGTGCATGTACAAAAAATAATCGATCTCCTCCTCAGAGAAAAAACCCAGACAAATAAAAAACAAACACATTGAACTGATATTGTTGCAATAGGATCATCGCATTACATCTCCTTTCAAAATATTTGACTTCGTGTAATTGTCAACAAAGTCATCAACCACATCCTGGTCAGCAAACGTTAGACAGCCATGGTTTGGATCACTAAAACTGTTCCCAGCAGTTCTCTTTCTGGTCAGTCCAAAGCATGCATCCATGGAGTGAATTACAACACCAGATTCATCACTCTGCAATTACACAAAATGCAATCTATGACATCTTGTTGCATGGTGTAACAATATGTGCAGATTGCGAGCAAATGGTAATTACAGAGTAATTTAGCAATTAATAATTTAGTAGAATTGATATAAAGACATGACTACTACATGTACACATACATGTACCAGTTGGCATCAATATACTGTACTTTGTATCAATGACCAAGACTTTAACAGTATTAATTGCCTCTTTATTATCCAATTTAGAAGGGATGTAGCTCAATTAGAGATATACTAGCTGTCTCATTGCAAACTTACTTGTGGGCATAGAGGACAGCTTGTGTAATCCACCAAGTCACTACTAACCAAATCTAATGTCCTTAGCCTGTGCTTAAAATATCTAAACAAAAGTATTTAATTATATTAACCAACCTACGCAAAATATAGAACAGTTGGTTCATCTATAATATAAACTGTGCAAAATTGCAAACTTATATCTTACCGATATTCATCGAATGATCCACAATTAAGTCCTGCATACCTCATTTACTGTATCTCTTGCAGTAAATGTCCCATGCTTTACATCGGAGAAACTGGAAGACGTTTAGGTGACAGGTTTGTTGAACACCTTCGTGATGTCAAAAACAATGTGCCAAACAAACCTGTTGCCAGGCACTTCAACAGTGCCAACCACTCCTTTTCCAACATGAAAATCTGTGCCATTCAGCCCATTACAGGTTGTAACGATACTCGTCGTAAACAAGAAATGCGTCTCATTTACAAACTTGGTACCATTCACCCTCACGGCCTCAATGAGCGATTCTCTTTCATTTAGCTCACCCCACCACCATATTCCACACCTTTTCCTTAACCTTTTTCTGATGATTTAAATAGTAATTTATAACCTGTTTCTTTGCCTATTTGCAGGTAGCTGACCCACAATTGGGTCAGCACCTGCACACAGGCTAAAATTACATATTAATTTATTTGTTTACTTTGTTTTTATTGGCTTACATGTGTTCACGTGATCCCCATTGTAGCTCTGCTATAAATACGCGTGACCACATGTGAGTTGTTTACTAATTTCTCCTGACGAAGGGCCTTCGCTCAAAACGTCGAGAAGATTTTTCTCTGTTTTTCAGGCCAACGTGACTTAACCCTGGTAATATAAGTACTGCATAAATGTTTCTTATCATAAATAGAAGATATATATTATAAATATATTATATACAGTTACCCATGGCAATGGGAATGGCCACAAACAGCCTCTTTATTATTTTACTCTGGCTAACACCAGACAATTTTACTCCTCATTGGGAAAGTACCCACCATCAATGGGTTAAATAAAATAGTTACAGTACAGTACAGTAGGTTATGTTGAACACAAGCTGTCAGTGTACAGACTTATCAGAGTACACTACATAAAGTAACACAGAATGGTCTCGCAGACATAAAGGTGTAATATTATTTAATATTTTATACATCATTATTAGTTTATGTTATAAATCTCGATAAGTATAGAAGACAGGGATCTAAAAATTGGCGTACAAACTCGATGTTACTATATCTTTCAACTGACAAAAAACTGTTAAGATCGAAAGAGTTGACTTCAGCCTCCAGTACCACCTTAATTCAGACGAATTTATTTCGAATTATAATGCGACGTAAATGTGACGTCGAGTTAAAAGTCGAATTTCAGACGAATATAATTGTTTTTACTTGGACTCGTGGAGCCTGAAAAATTACTTCTTGAAAATATGGCGGCGAATTGTCACAAACAGCGTCTATTGTGCGACGTTTAGCGCAGGCCTTATGCATGCATGCATGGTTCCATGCACACGTTAATTATACACAACAAGACCTTGCAGTTTATACGTAGCCCTATTTTTTACTCTTGAGTGATTATAATTAAGGCCCATGTTTGAAAGGTGTTATATTTTCTTCAATTTGTTGCAAATACATTTGCCGAAATAATTCTGCTTGTTGGCTTGTTTTCGTCATCATCCTCTTTATTGTCTTGTGGTCTTTTTTAGTCAAAGATAAATTAATTTCTACTCGCTCATTGTACCACGTTATAGTGTTTTCATTTAGAGCTTCTCCTTTTTCAATAACTTTGTCAATAAGTGATTTTAACACGTATATTTCCATGGAGTTCCATCTTGGATCCCATGGTTTTTCTCCACACTGTAGCATATATATTCCAGACTCGTATATTGCAATCACTAAAGTCATGTTTTTCACGCGATCGTAGAGTTGAAGAAGCAGTCTTAGTAATTGCAAAATCTGTCTTGGTTTTCTTCTCTGGTTTCTCGCCATGTGGCCTTTTGCAGTTAAAACAGTCACACAGCGTCGAAGATTTCTTCAGCGCACGGAAACATGGGCACTGTACACGACGTTCTCCGGGAACTTGGAAGCAAAATGTTCTTTCTTTGTCTTTCTTTGCTGCTCCTCGACCACATCGACAGCTTTTTTGCTTGCCTGCTGGATTCGTTCAGGATTTTCAGAAATCATAGAGGCGCCTCCTGTATTTGTCTTCCTCGATTCTACCACAGTGTCATAATGGCCACATCCCGAGTGGTTAAATGCGAGGTAAATTTTGGACAGCTTATTAGCGCTTTCTCTCGTGGAACTACTGGGATAGTTTCCATTCTTGTCATAGAAGTGTAAAGCACAATGTTTATTCCAAGAACATTCGCAAGACCTATAACCATAATGTTTCCTAGTTCACCTGCAAAAACGCCGCTTACTTTGTAGGACTCTGCTAGCTCTCGGAACTATTTTTCGCAGTTCTGAATGACAAAATTTTCGTACTAGGAGTTTGCGTAGTTTGAGAACAGACGTTGACATATCTTCAAAGCTTAGATCTAAACTCTTTAAATGTTCTCTGTAACTTTCATATTTCTTCGAAGAAACAATTTGCTTTAAACCAAAAATAACGGAGGTAAAAAGGCAGTCACCATCAGTATTCGACTTCACGAGCTCCATATTGTAGGATGACAAGGTATTATCAAGGTATTATTCAGACATTCTTCACTTGAGTTTTGTTCCGCACTTTTGCTGATGCAAGTTCCCAAAACAAATAGAGCTGGGCTTGACATGAGATTAAGGTGTTCCGTATTGAACATTCTACTGCGCCCATTACAGCTGTCCACACTTTCCGTAACAGCAGCTAAATTTGCTGCTCTGTCTAAAATGTTTTTTACACTATCTTTGTCCATTTTAAAATCAGAATGTTCAAACAAATCTTCTAAGTTTTGTTCTTCGTCGTCCCAACTGCAATTTGAAAACATGTTGCAATACGATGATGGAATCGTATCGTCATCGCTGTTAAAACTTTTCTCACTTGAAACTCCCACACCAAATTTCTCGTCTGCTTTAGTGTTCTGGACTGCTGACATATCAACGGGATCAATTACAGGAACCACTTTCAGCTTTTTACCAACAGCTGCTGATTTTCTTTTTTCATTCCACACATAGAGAAATGTTGTAAAAAGAGCAACAGCTAAATGCACACCAACACGCACTTTACTCGCGCTTTGACATAGACACTTATGGAGATTTTCATTTCGCTCAGTACCTCAACCGGGTGCGATATCTGACAAACAGTTCTTATTGATGTGCTGCCTTAGATTCTCAATTTCTTTCAAGGCCCCCAATGGCAAAACTGATTTTTCTTCAAAAGTTATGTCTTTCCATGTGAACACAAATTCATCCAGTTGTCTGTTCATTGTTTCAGAATCAGGAGTAGGTTTGGTGCGACTTTCCGCGTGATCATGCAGATGACGTAAAACAAGGGAAAATGCTTGGGCGCAACGGAAGGCAAATGGCTGTTGTTTAGGAATTTTTTTGACAATTCTTTGTACTGCATGAAATACATCTAATTTTACTGTTAACCCTACACCAAACACAGACTGAAGTTTTTTCCTCCACGAACAGCGGTTGTCTGTAAAGGATAAACTCATCAGTTTACCTTGACGTTCAACTCTTTTTTTAAGTCCTGTTAACAAATCTTCTACCGTCTTAAAAGCTGTACCATATAACTTAATTGCCAAGCTATAACACACCCGATATCATTCATGACACAGAACATGGAGTCAAATTGTTTTTCGCACCGTGAATCACATTTTCACTTTGCTCCGATATTTGCCGCCACTTTAAATGTATGATCAATTGATATCCACTCTGCTGAATTTTCAATCATTTCTAAAGTATAAAAGTTGGGTTTTTTTCAAAAGCGTAGATGAAACAATCGCGTATTATCGTTATACTGGGTGCTTAATATTCATCTGGTAAGACAGAGGGAAATGTGTCGTATTCATTATCACAAGTTGGATTTTTTTCTCTAGATAAAAAATATTGCAGATCTTCTTCAAAACAAACACGCTTTCGTGTGTATGCCTCTATGTACATCTGACTCATCGATGAGTGAATATGATCCATTTTCAGACCAGATGTAATATATGATACGATGCTTTCTTGGACATCCCTAGTCACACCTGTGATGTGTGACAAAATAAACGGCCTTCTTGATAGTGGGATTATATCTAAGATAGCTGGATTGTGTGCGATTATTTCAGCATGTTGTCCTGGACATCTATAAACTCTGCTCACTAAATAAATCGGACCATTTACCCCATATAAAATCCTACATGATTCTCGTTGGTTATGGCAATCTTTCCAATGAGTGGCACGAAGCAGATGACTGTCAGAACTAACTCTACATTCTGATCTAGGACACCTGATGGCACCGTTTAGGCATGAAAGTTGGTTGAGTGGATCCCAAAACAACAACACAGGACGCATGTAATCATAAGGGCTTGGAATCAAGGGATTACATGAACTTATCATAGGAATCGGTGGATGAACATACAAAGGAGCTGGACAGTCTCCAAACTGTTTTATAGTATTCGCTATATAATGGTGATGCTGGTCTAGTAGATTAATGCATTGCCCTTGTTGATACATATACAGAGAAAAAAATAGTACTAGTAGGATATGCCTCTCCATAGTTAGTAATGACAGTAGATATACTAAAGTATCGATTGTTCTTTAACTTTATTGCTTTGTCATATAATATTTGGCCAATAAAACGAGCATTGTGGGATCATCTCATTGGTTGTATATATTGATAATAAGATTAGGGAATGAAAGGAATGATTAGGAAATCCATTTAAAGTAGTTTTAGATCTTGAGTCAAGATGAACAGCTTGTGAGGAAATGATCGTCGTTTACAATAATGCTGATAAGATTTGCAATGTGCATGCACAAACTCATCCAATTAACATTTCTACTCAAACTTTAGATAAAAAATAACCCACCGTGTGAGGCGTGAGATAAGAAAATGTGAGGCGCGAAATAAGAAAATTTAGGTCAATAACACCTTTCATCACAAAGATTAAATAATAGGCGGGAAAATGTAACCAATCAATATTCGTGTTTGCCTGTTGCAGCGAAATGGCGCAAAATAGCGCGAAATTCAAAGCACCAAAATAACAAACAAAATAAGCGTGCATTCTCAGTGTATCATTCACTAATCTCTTGCTGTCACACTATCACTAGACTCGGTTCTTCAAGTCGGAAAAGGAAAAGCAACGCCATCGACCTTCATGATGAGGTTGTGAAAGCTTTGGCAGTAGAAGCGAGTGAAACCCATTTAGACTGGGGGATAATGTTGCTCCGGTGTATTTTACAAGTTGGTTAGAAATATTTGCGCGGTCCCATGTTGTTGTTAAAGATATCATGTTCTTGGCAATCCTTCCAAGAATATCTGGTTTGTTGGGTTCTCGAACATGTCTTAAATTGTCGGAAGGTTACCGAGAAAGTTTGAGATGTTTCACTCTGTGTCTCGCTCCACCTGACGCTGCAAAATCGCCAGCAAATAATCACGGTGGCAAACTTCCAATATCGTTTGTTGAACACGAGAACAGTGTTAGATTGACAATCGACAAGTTTACAGAAGTTGGATTATGGCAGCATTTAATCGACAACGATGGAACGGCAGTCATCATTAAAGATGAATGTATCAAACACGGAAGCAAATTTTAAATGAAAAGGAGATAGGAACTTTGTGTCGCTTGTATGATGGCGATTCCTTGTTCGTGACAACAGGATCAAATTCTAATCCAGTCGTGGTGGACAAAACGACCGTGGCACTTGGCGGATTTGTACAGGTATGCTTTTGAACTATTATTTGGTCAAACTTTTGCACCAAACGTCATTGTATACTTTGCCTTTTGATTTGAAAATTGGAAACAAATTTATTATAGCTAACGTTCGCTATTAAAGTGTTATATAGCAGACTCGATCATCTCGCATAACTTGTGAAGAACCGGGCGGGAATCGTTATCCTAGCACAAATATTTACGTTCAGAGTAAAAGACGAAATAAAGCCATATATATTAACAAAATTTATTTATTAACAAAAAGAACTAACGTTTCCCGCTCTTAAGTATATAGACCTCTTAAACTGCTGCCGAAGACAAGCCCAACAAGACTTGGGTCGAGGGTTGAGTGTAATATTCACCACGTTAAGTAAATTGTTTCGAAGCTGTTCTTATCGCGACCCTGATCGTTTGCCTATAGGCACGGCTATATAGGAGGCGGCAGCGACACCGTGGCGCGATCAAATCATGGTGATCTTAAGAATGCATTCGTGCATTTCCTGATTTCTCTTCTGGGTTACCTGTCTTGTATGTTTCGTTTACTTAATTGCCCACGGCTTAATTATTAAGACAACAAATGAATTTCTAACCAAATTATTACTTTTACGACTATATCAAATATTTCAAAAGGTGCATGATCTGTTTTTTTACACAATATTTGTTTGTTTTTGCACCTTTAATACACCAGAATGAATAGCCTTTCAAATGACATCGTGCTATACGTATATAGCTTCTGAGGTAGCAAATGATCGACTCGGCGCGACCAAGTCATAACAGTAATAATGTCTAATTGCCTTGCACTCAGTGAAGAGTACAAAAAGCCAATGCTATTAAGAGTTACGGAATCCACAAGTAGTTCGGATCTACTAATGTCACTCGGATCAAAGGCAGAATTTAGTTGGTGCAAACATTCGTGGAAAAGAAATATAGAGAAAATGTTCTCAAATAAATACATCAAAAAATAGTCGAGTCCATGGCTTGCCTTGTGCTAACTATCACATTTAATACTTGTTATATATATATATATATATATATATATATATATATATATATATATTAATATGTATTAATATGTATACAATTTTTTTATGAACACAGGTTAAACATTTTCTGGTTGATCTTTATCCCCTAATGTCCGCTGGGCAAGATGGCTTTGATGCCAGATTTAACGTCGCTATCGTTAAACCCGAAGCTCTAACTCGGAAAGAAAGCGCTAGTTTTGAGATATCTCTTAAGAGAACAAAATTGCAAGATCTCAATCAGCTTTTTAATACCATTTATTGTTACCACAATGGAGATGACATCAAAATTGAATACTGTCTTGACGAGGAGGCCTTGGCAGAATTTGATAACTTCGATGAACAAGTTTGTATGCAGTTAAATTCCAATTGGCAGACAGGCAACTTGGTAACAAGAGCCACAAAAGAACGTCGCCATGTTTTACGCTGGACAGTGATCTTGTACGTTCTTTATCAATACACGCGAAGGACTCTCTTTGAAGCATACGGACCAATCTCTACAAAAATATGTGAAACAAGCAATTAAATTGAATGAGTATTTCACGAAACAAAAAGATATCATTGGAAAGGTTAGTTTACAAAATTGCTAGTATTTTCTTTAACTTCGATAATTTAGGATTTTTGTTGAGATATTGAGCGTCAAAATTATTGTAAATAAATAATTAACTAATTAAATAAATAAATAAATCGTAAATCTTTGGAACTCACTACCTTCTTCGATTAAACTTTCTTCTTCATTTAACATTTTTAAGTCAAGCACTAATAATTATCTTGTTCAGACCTTTAATACTTGCTTTGATGTAGAGAATGTTTGTACTTGGAAATTAATTTGCTCAAAATGTCACAAACATGTCTCTCAGCCTGTCAAATCATCTGTTCATAGATGTTTTTGTCCCCATGCAAAACTATACCTATGTAAATATATTTTAAATTATTATTTTCGACAGTTTATCTAGTTGGGCGTTGAGCCTGCATGTTATAAACTTGCCTCATTGTATTTCAGATATAATTTTTTTGTTTTATTCAGTACAATGAAAGTCGGGTAAATAAATAAATAAATAAATAAATAAATAAATAAATATAAATAAATAATAGAAAATGAAAAAAATAGAACTTGATATACGGATATAACACACATTCATACGGTATAAACATTAAGTATATCAAATACATTAGTTCAAAAATTAACTTAGTGATAACACTTTGACAGTGACTATTTAACAAATAGAAAATCGCTTGCATGGCTCTTGCATGTACTGTGATAGAAACACAAAAATGCCTACACATTCTTTTCCGGTTGAAATTGCATCGTTCGTGTTTCTATCACAGTATAGTCACAAAATCCATTTTCTATTTGTTTTATAAAATAACTAAACAAGGATAAGCCACCAACGTGACCGAAAGTCTGCTGATGAATAATGGCGCAGTCAGATAATTACACCAGTGATTATGTGAGATTTAACCAAACAGAGCATACGTTGTACAATATCAAATGAAAATGACGTCAAATTAAAGTACTCTAAGTGAAAATGGATCTCAATCAGAGGGTGCGTATAGGACAACTGTTATTTTTAAATTTAAAAAGAAAGATTTTTGCAAAAATAAAAAAAGTTTTTGTTAGCATCGCGTCATTTTACAGGTAAATTTTAGTTTTCACGACTTCTTATAATCCTATTAATACGATAAATAAAAATAGATGTAAAATATACAGCTGCGTTGCATACATTCAATATCCTTTATATAAAGTTCTAAAAACTTTCCAATTTTTGTTTATTATATTTTAAATACCATCTGACAGGTGCCAACGTAGATTCGACAATAAAAGTTTCCCCAAAAATTCTTACCTACCATGGTCCAGTTGTTGTGGCAAATTTGGTTAGAGAAAAATTTAGCCCCAGAAATTTAATGAGAAATCGGCCGACCTCAACAGAAGTTCAGGAAACTATGGCGTCTCTCGAGCAAGAACGGTTGGGCTTCGTTGTTCGCAGTGGATGTACTGTTGCTTTTATCAAAGAGCTACCAACACACGTGGACCATACTCTTCTCGCAAGACGAGATATCCGCCAGGGAGTACGGCAAATGCTTTTCCACCCAAAATATGGACATTTCGAACAGGCTTCGAGAGAGACTAATGGCAAACGACGAAAACGCTGCACGAATCCTTGCTGCGGACTTAGAAGACAGTAACGGTGAAGAGTAATAAACATACCTGCACAGAATGTGCTGGCGGCATTGGATGCTTTGTACTTTTTAGGTTGACATTGACAAATAACTAGAAACAACATTATCTTCATATATAAACGTTTTTGCACTCTTCATATAACTATACGGCTAACGTATAAACTAAAAGGTATTGTATATAATTAACGTGTGCATGGAACCATGCATGCATGCATAAGGCCTGCGCTAAACGTCGCACAATAGACGCTGTTTGTGACAATTCGCCGCCATATTTTCAAGAAGTCGTTTTTCAGGCTCCATGAGTCCAAATAAAAACAATTATATTCGTGTGAAATTCGACGTTTAACTCGATGTCGCATTATAATTCGAATTAAATTCGGCTGAATTAAATGTTAATTGTGCGACATTTAGCGCAGGCCTAAAAATGTAATTTATACATTATTAAGTTAGATAAACTATGGCATCTCATCAGTAGTCATATATAATAATGCTCTTGCAAAGAACTGTGTCAATATGTACAAATCAGGAACAAAATACAAAATTAATAGCTAATTTAAGACGTATAACATTCAGAAAGATTGTTATGCTAAGAAACAAGATAGTATATATTGTATACTATATATACATGTTACTGAAAAGTTATATTATATGTTAAAGTTTCAATGTGTTTTTTTTATGATGTTATTAATTAATAACTAATCGGTTTGTGTTGGGTTTATGAAATATGAATAAACACATTTACATCATGGTTATACTCCAGTCTAATATTATAACCGCATGCACGTGCTGTTTCTCTTTTTGAAAATTGCTCCGACAAGTAAAAAAGACCAAATTCATACCGCTGACAAATTCAAATCGTCCGACGCATAGCCAATGGCCATATAGGCATATGTTAAAACTGTTCCTGATTAACACTGATTCAAGTGAAGACAGCAAAAACGCAGAAATACTAAATACTTACATTAGATTTACATTTTCTTATTGTTCAAAATGTCATAAAACATATTTTGTATCTCTTAAGTTCTATCATTGACTTGTAGAAATGAATCAGTGCTGTACCTGAAATGTTCGGCATGCATATTATACACCTTGACACTTGACAATAATGTGTGATTAGGAAATGTCAAACTTGACTCCTAGTAGAAATGACGAGTAGAACAATACGAGGGTGGCCGCGCTTGTTTAATAGACTTTCTGTAACAGAGGTCGTCATAACGACCCAGTGTACTCACCCAGTGTTTAGTAAATCTGCAGCAATACGGTATACACAAGGTTTACAATTAATATAGTGGCAATTTACCTGAACACATTGGGTCGCGATTGCGCTTACTGCATGCCCAATATATATGAACATGAGTTAGTATCAATACTTCACTTGTAAATTTACTCGCGCTGTGTAGTCTTTTTTGACAAAATTTAGACGTAACTTGTATTCTTATACAACAGTATAAGGAAAATTGCAGCGCATTAGAAATGAAACATGATCCCTACTCTGGCCAACTGGCGCTCTGGCCAAACTGGCACTCTGGCGCTCTGGCAGCAACAGACAAATATATGTTACTCTGGCCAAACTGGCACTCTTGCCGCTCTGGCAGAAACAGACAAATACATGTTACTCTGGCCAAACTGGCACTCTGGCTGCTCTGGCAGAAACAGACAAATATATAATGTTACTCTGGCCAAACTGGCACTCTTGCCGCTCTGGCAGAAACAGACAAATATGTTACTCTGGCCAAACTGGCCACTCTGGCAGAAACGAAGAAATATATGTTGCTCTGGCCGCTCTGAATCAAAATCATAGCGACGTTCGTTGCTAACTTCCGTGATGTCATGTGTTACGTGTATCTCGCATGTTCTTAACTACGCTCCTCTTTATAACCATCTATGGCTTGTCTTATAATGCACAGCAAAACGTGTTTTACATCTTCTAGATTATCCGAGAAGGCGAGAATAAACAGTGATGTTTAGTCTCGTGTGTTTTTAGTGATTAATTTATTTCAGCAAACAGAATTGCACAATCAGTCATTTAGTCATACGCCACATGTTTGCGCGCATTTGATTATTTCTGTAGACTTTAGTTCATGCAATTTGCATGCTACAAATAAATGAATTACGGAAATTATAACTAGTTTTAAATGAATATTACCTTTTGGTTGCTGCGCAATTTACCAACAATATCACCATTCACCAACGACTCACCCTTCATAACTTTATTTATCAATTTTGAATGATGTACAATGTGTATGGTTTAAAACAACGCGCCTTGCTATAATTCCCCCTGTTTGAAATTGAAAACCTGACTCGTGCTCAGTGTTCATCGTATCGCACGTGTGTTGGCCAATCAGCTATCAAGCGGTGTCCCTTAGAAGCGCCGCTTGCTTTTGCTCTATATTCGTCCAATTGGAGGCTCCCGAACCTAAATTAGCGCATGCGCAATCGTTGATTTTAAGCTCTGAAGGCAAGCGGTGCTTGCCTTGGTTAATAATCAAGAAATAATTAGAACTCTTAAGCAGGGTGTATCAAGATAAGTCTTCTTAATCCACTTGACTCTTTCTAGACAAAACATCTAGAACAATTACGCTAACACTAACACCAACACCAACACCAACACCAACACCAACACCAACACCAACACCAACACCAACACCAACACCAACACCAACACCAACACCAACACCAACACCAACACCAACACCAACACCAACACCAACACCAACACCAACACCAACACCAACACCAACACCAACACCAACACCAACACCAACACCAACACCAACACCAACACCAACACCAACACCAACACCAACACCAACACCAACACCAACACCAACACTAACACTAACACTAACACATGAGTTACACATGCTAAATGTACACGTGCCAATAACATGAATATTGTCCTTCCGAATATTAGAACTGAACCCGGAAAGAAATCTTTTGCATACCAAGGGGCAATTCTTTCTAATAAGTTACCTAATGATTTGAAGACAGAACAATAACTTTTAAGATTTAAGTCTAGCTGCAAAGGTTTTAACTTTGACTTTTAACTTGTACATATCTTTCATATTTTATAGACCTTATACTATTTTTAGGTAATTATCATAGGTTAATGTAACAATATTAAAATAGTTTTAGTTTTGTGGACAGAGACATCGACAGGTCCTTGGTTGATACCAGCAATTGATGTTGTGGAAATAAGTTTTTAACCTGTGTAAATATGATATTATTATTATTATTGTTATTATTATTATGTGTCAATTAATGCAATTATGTTTTAGGTTGTCAAAATAGCCCTGCATACAAGTCGAAGTTTTGTGAAGGTCACAAAGACTTGATGTCCCCATTTCAAGATGACTCTTTGGAGATGGAAGAAGGCACCTCAACCGTTGTTAGCAATGGCATTGACAACTGTTCTGGTGACATTTTCCCTGTTAGAGTGTTTGAGGAGAGAGTTACTAGGTCAGGAAGTTTTTATGTGGTATTTATATGGTGCGATGTTTGTTCTGTGCATTACTATTTGTGGGAGACTATTACATGTATATAGCTGTTTGCATGAATCACATTAGACAGCGCTGCATGATGGTTATTGACCAATTTATTTTCCGTTTTTGGTGTAGGTGTTGTGGTCAAGTGGGTTAAAGAGTTGGGTCAAAGGTGTTAATTTACCGAGAAGGTGCAAGAGTTGTTTTGCAAGGGGAAGGAATTTGAACATGTGAGCGTTGATTTGACTGAGTATGGTCAAAAGCAGTGTGAGCTACGCGTACTCGATATGGCCAGTAAAGATGTTGAAGGAACAGTGATTCCAAAAAGGTTGGGGTATAATGTTTAACATATTATACACTGTATAAATCATTGTGCTGTGCAGTGGCAGCTTTAGAATATAACGGCCGTATCCCATTGTGTGTCGTAAAGGGCGACTAAAAGAGGTTAGTGCCAACAAGGGCTTACAACTGTATAAAACCTGCCACCAAAATGACATGCATTTTTTTTGTGAAATAGTAATATGCGTTGAGTTGAAATCACTGTGAACCACAGAGTTTTTACTCGGACAACCTGTGGTAGCGCGAGTCTAGGTTTGTCCGTCTATGGTTTGTTGATTCATATTCCCATGTTTAGAACTTAGTTCTCCACCGCGATATTGGCCAATTACCTTCGCGGAATGTAGGCACGAGAAACGGGTGACGATTTTCCATGGGCAGAGAGGGAGGCTGAGTCAGCGATACAACAGCGGTGTCACCCAAGAATGTCGATGAATACTAAATCGCATATTCCAGGAGGCGTGTAAGATTACCCGATTATCCTGTAAAACAATTCCTGCTGTGTTCCTGAGCAATACCATGGCAGAAAAGGAAATAAAATATCTTACAGAATACAGATATCTTTGATAAAATAATGTTCGATTTACTGGTGGTTATTTATGGCAACGTACGACTATTAGGAAATCAACATAGTATTAGGAAATCAAATAATCAATACTAATCCCCTCGTGTTCGTGTGGTTCGTGAAGTGGGCCTCGCGACGCGAGGGTACTAATCTCGATGGAGTGGGCAGTAAGTCCGGTTGGGGATTGTACCCATGTTGGCGGTTTGGAGTATCCATTTGTGTATATATATATATATATATATATATTTATTTATATGTAATGATCAACGGAGACCATGTTGGGGATCCGTGGGGTGATGGTGGCTAAAAGGGTTCTGGCCTATTGCTGTTCGGCCTGTTCCCTTCGTTCGTTCGCTTGTTTCTTTCTCTTGTCTTTCCCTTGAATATGTCTCAACATTTCTAGCTATCCTATAAACATTTTTTCTTCGAACTTTTGTAGTTTTGTACTCAAACTTGAACGAAAATGATGTTGTTGACGTAAAAGACTACACTGAAAAAGGAGAACCACAGTTCTTAAATTACATCAGAGTTTATAGTCGAAGAAACGAAAAGAGCGACTCGTAATTTCAAGGCTAAACACGGTGTCGGGAACTACATCAGCGGAGAGAGGACCAGCGAAGAGAGAGGCTAGAAATTATGCCAGAAAACACAGCAAAAAGAATAGCACAAGAGAAAGAGAGACTGTGAAGAGAGAAACTTTAATTCGTGACTGAGAGATGGTATGAAGGTACAGAGATATTTTTTAAAACATTTATTTATTAATAACAAAAGAAAACGTATTTAAACAATATATCTCTGTGTAGGAATTGTTGGTGGCATACATATGTACTGTACAATCATGTATTTGACATTTTCATACATTCACTGTACTGCACAGTATGCATTATGATTTATTATAAATTCATCAATTGGAGTAATGCCTGGCTATTCTTCCCTGGAATGTCAGGCATAATTTGCAAACTTTTTATGCCTGGGAGTGGGGCGTTTATCTACAGTACTGTTCGAGATACTGTTTACCTAAAGCTGAAAAAAATCTGGTTGCTAATTTAGTCAAAATATTGGGTTGTCAAAATATTGTATTTTGTGCAAAAAGACCATATAATTTGTACTGGAATGCTACAATGGGAGGTACGGGACTCCCATATATTGACTATATAGGCCTATAGGGATGTGCCACTGGAAAGGGAATGGTTTTCATTATCACAGTTTTGATTTGGTGCAAGGTCTGTTCTTATATGCTGGCAGTCATTTACTCCTTTCTTTCAGTTTGGAACAGGGTACCATTTTTAGCCATTGTGTGTGAAGCCAATTTCTGTCTGGAGTAACCAACATAATTTAAGGGTTCATAATTTGAGGTGCCCCTGGGATTGAAGGCAGAGTGCATTAATAATAATAAACAACGAACACGAGGGGGTTTGCATTAATGTATTTCTAGTAGTATTAGGAAATCAAATAATCAATACTAATAGTATTAGGAAATCAACGGGAACTAAGACCCAACGGTACAACTTTAGAATACCCGTCCAGTTTAGTAAGTTTACTATTTACATATATATTAAGGGTCAAATTGCGGAAAGTTCATCATATACAATTGCTTCGTTCTATTTTAAAACCAACTTTAATTTGATAACAATCAACAAGTACACAATATAAACCTTCGACATTATATTTAAAGAGATTTTGGAGCAACCTCATGCTTTGTATTGTATTGTCATATTATTCATTGTATTGTATTTCTGGCCTTTAAATGCCGTTTCAAAAGTGGATGGGTATGCTAAAGTTATTCCGCTTCGAAGATGATGTAATATGTATAAACCACTGAAAACTCTGTCTCTATGAACAAGCTCGGGAGTTTAGCCTGGCCATCTGGCAAGTAGCGCCGAAAATACGATCAACATTCTTGAGTGAAACCGCTGTTGTATCGCAGACGCAGCCAGCCTCCCTCTCCGCCCATGGAAAATCGTCACCCACGATCATTATGCAAGAGTACGTCACAAAATTGTCATTTGCATATTATATAAACTGAAATATCTCGACAACGAAGCAAGGAAACGAAAAACTACAAAAGATGTTACTCTGTCATTTTAAGTGTTCTGTATTTAAGTGTTCTACAAAAGTCCGGTAGAGTGGTAAATGTAAGGGGAGATCTTCCACCCGAAAGGCAATGTATTATATGTAAAAAACCAGCCACCCCACTGGATACCAAAGTACGTTCTGCTATCATCGCTTAGCAGGATGTGATCGTATCCGGATTTATCATCTAGCACTGTTTGATAACTACCCTTTGCGACATAACGAGGGATATCTTTCAAGCTATCAAGGGTAAAGGGTTGGTCTTGCATCCAAAGGTTCAGGTACTGGGCGTCATGACACAAGCGGGGCTTGGTTGGTTCTACCGTGAGTGGCAAGACAAGGTACGGGGGTTGCACGACACCAACTCTGCCGACTAAAGATATGGCACCGGTCTTCAATCGGCCCACTAGAGTTTCCTTATGAACTCCCCAAATGACTTGCACGACACATTGTTCTTGAAAAGCCTAGGCGGGGGGCGATCTGAGTCGTAGTTGTTCCCCTTAAACGAGCCAGTAAAGTGTTGAAAAAACGGCACAACAGACACCTTATTCCTAATCCAGCCAAGTATCGTATTGTGCCGTTCCGAGGGATTCCGTGATGCAATCTCGTCCCAGTAGCCAACATTATTATGCAGCTCTCCCGCGCAAAACTGGCTCGGATCCCGAAACATTAAATTTTCAATGTCACCAATGGTTTCCCCAGATACTACTTGGCGCATTACCCATTCCAAATTACCGTTTGCTGTCATCCCTCCGCTGAGAGTGACGGGGTTTCCATGCACATCTACCCACTTTAGGTCATTGCGAACTATTTCCATGGAAATTTGTGTGTCAAATTGTATGTCAACTTCCCAAGGCCAAATTATACATTCCTATAACACAGAAGAATATGGCGGTGAGGGAAAACAAGAAACCCCGACAAGCCAAGCAGAGAGATAACAGCTCTGACCCAGTATGACTGGGAGGGTTGATTTAGGTACCCATTTTTCGGAGCCATTAAAACTCTGGACTATATTTATTGGAACGAGCAGAGAAATTTATGATTAACCACAGTTTACGCACGAGGACACTAAGTATAGACTTTATTGACTATTTCGGGAATCTCTAACATTTGTAAAGAGATTCAACTTGTACTTATAAGTTATTTATTTATCAGCCTTATCCTTTCCTTTGAGATCGCTTTTCATTTTGTTACAATTTGCTTTGAAATGCCCCGGTTTACGACAATAAAAGCAGTGGAAAGTAGACGGTGACAAGCGCCAAGCCCTCGAAGTGCTAGCACCCATCGCTCCGGACCGCTCGACATGATTCATCTGACGGTAACTCTTCTCCACCTTGGTCACTATTTCATAAACTTTCTCGTGGGTCTTATCACCGAGAAGGCGGAGAAGTAAAGTGCGGAAGTGTGCGGTTGGTAGATGAACTTTCTCCCGAGCGGTCTGGTACACCAGACGGTAGTAGGCGTGTTTTTCACTCTTGTTATCATGTGAACAGTGCTCAAGAGCTTCAACCATTTCTAACGCTTCATAGTTCTTGAACTCTGACAACGGCCTGGAAGCATAGGCCATAAATTTTGTTAGATGATTCTCAACTGAGGCTTTTGTGAATGACACAAACATGTTTTGAAGCTCCTGGAAGTCTCCTCTCAATTCTATGTCAAAAGAATAAAGAGGAGACGGTGTTTATAATCCTATCGATGCAAGAAAGACAAGAACAACCCCGTTTGACACCCCATGACAAAGAGTTTGGCGTGCATAAAATAAAGACAACATAACTATTCTCGTTAGCGTCATGACACGCGGAATAAACAGTTGTATTTACTGTGCCATCCCCGCCACGACTCAATACGCTTAGAGTCATGATAGGGTCCAATATACAAGAATAAAACTCGCGTGCGATCGATAAATATTTGACCATCTCCCAAAGGATGGGAAGAGAAAACACACCCGTGCACAATAACATTCAAACATTATCTGAAGTCATCCAACGAACTATCTCGTCGAAGGATTCATTCTGCAGATAAACCCGGTGAGAAAAACTCACCCGTGACCAATAGCATGTAACCAAACATTATTCAAAATTATCCAACGAACCATCCGGTCGAAGGATTCATTCGGCAGATTAACCCGGTGAGAAAACTCACCCGCGACCAATAGCATGTAATTAAACATGATTCGAAATCATCCAACGAACCATTCGGTGAGAAAACTCACCCGTGCACAATAGCATTGAAACGTTATCTGAAGTCATCCAACAAACCATCCCGTCGAAGGATTCATTCTACAGATAAACCTGGTGAGAAGACTCACCCGTGCACAATAGCATGTAATTAAACATATTATCTGAAGTCATCCCACGAAGCATCCCGTCGAAGGATTCATTCTACAGATAAACCCGGTGAGAAAACTCACCCGTGCACAATAGCATGTAATTAAACATATTATCTGAAGTCATCCAACGAACCATCCCATCGAAGGATTCATTCTACAGATAAACCCGGTGAGAAAACTCACCCGTGCACAATAGCATGTAATTAAACATATTATCTGAAGTCATCCAACGAACCATCCCGTCGAAGGATTCATTCTACAGATAAAACCAGTGAGAAAACTCACCCGTGCACCATAACATTCAACCATTATCCGAAGTCATCCAACGAACCATCCCATCGAAGGATTCATTCCACAGATAAAACGGGTTAAAAAAAAATCACCCATGCATGGCCGTACACAATAGCATGTAATTAAACATTATCTGAAGTCATCCAACGAACCATCTCGTCGAAGGAATTCATTCCACAAATAAACCCGGTGAAAGAAATTCACCTGGTAAACGTACAAGAGAATACCAAACTAACATGGCAATAGTTACCTCGAGTTCCCCATCTTGTTGTTGAACTGGTGGAGCTTGGTCCGGTAGAATTTCTGGGTCTTGTGGAGCCACCGGTGGAGCTATCACAGCTTCTGGTTGTACAGGAGGAGCCGGATCTTCCGGAAACTGAACATCTGCCATTCGTTAGATTCGCGCGGGTCGTACGTTTAATAGAACAGTTCTTCTGACCACTGTTCCGCTGGAGAACTGAGCAAGAAGGGAGTGTTCTACGCTGATCCCATGTTTTATAGTCATTTCATAACGTCATCCACATGCATATGCATAACTAACCATAAATGGGCTATTATTGTACCTTATTTCATATTTGCATATCATTATGAGTATTATGAATAGTAGCCTGGGTGCAGACTGAGATATATCATATGTAAGTGTTGAGTATTTTATTGCCCTCGCCCCTCTAGCTCAGGGGCGGATTTAGACTACGTCAACTAAGTCGCGCGACGAAGTGAAAATTTGACGTGAATATATAATTTTTGTTTGTTTGCACGTTGTCAAAAATTTACAAATCAAATCCTGCAAATTAAAAATAATTATCTAGTAGGAAGGAGTATGTTCTATTCTTAAAATGCCTCTCTACAAAGGCTTCAGTTCAGGCCAGAAAAATTTCCCCGTTGGCGTTTTTCCGTTTTCTTTACGCGCGAGGCCTAATTCTGTAGCTACGACTGATTTCGAGGGAAGCAGTGGGATGCACGGGACATAATGGGAGAATCAAGGATTGGGTTCACAGTCATTTCCAGGCTGCAACTGCGATGCAGGCTCTCGGCTTGATGAATTTGACGAAGTCGTCAAATCTTGACAAAGTTGGTTGGTTTTTCAACGTTCCTGATTGGCTAATTTTGCTCTAATTACTCGGGCTACCTGAGTCTAGGTTTCGGCTCTGTTATTATTTTTATTATTATTATTATTATTATTATTATTATTTTTATTTTTTTGGGGGGGAGGGTCGTGATCGTTAGTCTCCCAGTCGCGCGATATTGCCCCAACAGGCTTTGCGAGTTGTCTCTATTAGAAATCACCATTTAATCGAAAAATTACGTCTATGGCACCTTTGTCTGACTACGTGTTCTTCGAAAGAAACAACAAGGAATCAATCTTTCGGTGATATTAGACATTGTATGGCCGTTTTTAATAGTGAAACAGAATAGCCAATTTAGAAACTCACCAGGATCTGCTGAAGTATTTATAAAAGGTAAGCTGTCTTGTTAATATTTCCAATGTCATTGATTGTCAATGTTTACAGTTTAGTTTATAGAACAGAAGTTTTTATACCATGTTCAAACCATTTTGTTTGAGCAGTTTACCATTGAGAAGTTTACCCTGCGTGTTTATAAATAGATCCGTTGTTTTCTTAATTTGCAGTAATAACTGTGGTGTATAAATTGAACTGATGATTGATGAACTCAAGCTCACTGAATAACCATAGTCACATAGACGTGAATACATGTAGCCTCAAATAAAACAAATCTCTTAAAAATTGACATTATGATTTAATACTATACTGTATAGCTAATAGCTTGGATTGATATTTGTTCATGTAATAATCAGTACTAATCACTCAAGATTTTGAGCCTTAGACCCTGGGGTTGTCTGGACACATGACAGATTATAGGCAAGTGTTTATGCTTGAGTTAAAGCTTGCAACTAAATTGTCATCAGACATCTTTCAAAACATTGGAAGCAAGAAATTTTCCTTTTTTGGATAGCTAGTGATCCAAACATGGGTATTCACCAATCAGCACTCGTGTAACACAAGAAACCAGTCCAGGGGCAGGGACCCCAAAGCACGGTGCTTTCTTGATACATGAGTGCAAATCTTAACTCATAACCATTTTGGTTGTGCGTATATCGAGAAAGAGCCATAGGCACCCCAGTCCTGGTTACAATGACTTCCAGACATGCAGGGTCTCCAGTATATCCAGTTTTACAACTACTGGTACAAGTTTTAATGCATCATTGTCAGCTGCCTCCAGGGACATAGCCAGGATTTTGAAAGGGGGGAGCTGAAATCAGAGTAAATTTTTAGGGGGGTCTGGGGGCATGCTCCCCCAGGAAATCTTGAAACCGAGAGTCACTGAAATACCATTTCCTGGCTTTTGGAGGAAGATTTTACAGACTCTAAAGGTTAAAAAACATCATATAAAATACTCAAAACACGCAAACATCACATAGATACTCAAAATGCATACACTCAGTACATGTATATTCTTGACATCCAAATTCAACGCTTGAATGGCAAATTTGTAACTTCCGTTTATCGTAAACCAACGTTTACTGGGCTTTTCACAAATTTTGAAAGTTTCATACCACTTGTGTATAAAAAGGGCTTAGTAATGACTTTACTTTTTCGTTATTTTAACATTTCTTCCTCCTACACAATTTTTCACGAAGAACTAGAGGAATTTAAAAGTATCATGCTTCAAAATGGTTATCCTATCAAATTTTTAGATAGTTGTATTCGCAAATTTCTTGAAAAAATTTTTTGCCCAGCGTCTAAAATTACCATAGCACCCAAACGTATCATTTTATTTACACTTCCGTTCACCGGTCAACACTCCCTTCAAATTCGCCAACAAATCGTTAAGCTCTTTGCTTCTGCTTTTCCACAAATTCAACTTCGTGTTGTTTTTAAACCTATTAGACGCCTTTCAAGTTTTTTCCGTTTTAAAGATCAAATTCCTTTCGCTTTAAGATCACGCGTAGTTTATAAATTTAAGTGTCATGACTGTGAGTCATTGTATGTTGGTGAAACCATTCGCCATTTACACACGCGTGCTTCTGAACACATGGGAGTTTCGGCTTACACGGGAAAGCCTCTTTCTTTGAGTTCCTGGTCTGGAGTTTTAGCACACCACAAAAAAACCGGCCACCCTGTTTCTTTAACAGATTTTTCTATTCTAAGCTCTTCTTCTTCCAATTTTGAACTCCTTCTTAGAGAAAGTCTGCTTATTAATAAGTTAAATCCTTCACTCAACGCTAAAATCAGTTCTCTTCCTTTAAACTTATTTTGATTTATACACACGTTTTTCTTTATATTTTTCTATACTTGTCTTGACACATAACTGAAAACATTCTATCATACCTGTTACTTCACACTGTAATTTATTAACTGTCACTTCCACCCCTCTCTCAGTTACTCATTTCCTGTTATTGTAAATATTTTGGCATATAAGTCGAGATAACCTTGTAAATAATTATTCACTCTGAAGATGTTGCAGGATTAGCAACGAAACGTTAGTTTTAATAAAAATTTGAAATAACTCATGTCTCTTTCAATATGGGGCTTTTTAAAATTATATGCTGGGCTTTAATATTCCTGACAAGATTACGCTTTCCGCCTGGTTCGTCTATTGCTACGATGTATAGTTTGAATTCACTGTTTACAGTTTATTTCCTGACATAATTCACACTGCATCAATTTTGTAGTTACATGTCTGTTGTTTTATATCTAAAGAGGAGGGGGAGCTGTGGCTATGTCCCTGGCTGCCTTCTCTATCTACTGTCATTTATTAATTCATTTTACTTATCTTTATGCTAATCATAATGGAGTATAATAGCAATGCTACAGTACTTGAGCATGTGATCATTCCTTATCTGTATGCAGCTAGTGCAGGTGTAAAACACAAGTTCTCTTCTGTCCACCTGATATTGATTAAAATTTCAGTTTTAAACCCCAGGCTGAAACTGTCACAAACTCGTAACCCAGCCACCATCACCATATACCTTTGGTTGATTCTCATGAAAATCTCAGACCATGGTTCTATTATTTTTCTCTTACACAGTACTTTTTTGGCTAACTTTTTTTCTATAATCTGTAGATCCAGGCCAAGGGCCAGGTTTTGACAATCACTTACATGACTGTGATGATCAATGCTGGTAAAATCTGATGCTTCTAATATATTTCTGGAAGATAAATCTAAAAACCTGGAAGGTAAATTTACTGTCACAGCTGTCTACAGTACATGTACACAGAATGTTGGTGGAGTCATTTTGTTATCATGTATATCAATACTGTAGAACAATCATGCTGTCCTTTTGTTGAACATTGTCTACACTGATGGTCTGCAGACTATGGCCACAACTCAAAAGCAGGGCACAAAACATTTTCACAGTATTTTGTTAGAAGTTTAAAAATTCATTTTACAATTTTTCAGCACGTCCCAACAAACATTGGTCAACTCAAACCAGTTGTCTGTTACCCGATGTTAGTAGACGTGAAATTCTCAAGTTCCCTCTTAAATATAAAATTTCCCTATCAGTGATTGCATGCAGCGAGAAAGAAACAATACTAAACATCTGAGAAGCTGATAACAGTTGAGAAGCTGATAAATACCAATGTTGATTTCAGGTAATCTTAAGACAAACAATTAAGTTAAACAAAATTATTAGTAACTTGTCCTAATGTAATACAAATCATATATGGCACCTCATACTAAACAATTCACACATGTTTTCAGCATACCCTTTCACTCAAACAGAATGTCAAGTTGGACAAAATTTTAAAACTTGTCCTAACGATAACAAATATTGATGCTCCCAGTACTTAATGAACACAAATCATATATGGCACCTCACACTAAACAATTGAGATGTGTTTTCAGCATAACCTTTCACTCAAACAAAATGTCAAGTTGGACAAAATTATAAAATTTGACCTAACAATAACAAATATTGATGCTCGATCTAATGGTCTGAAACACTAATTTTCCTCACACTTACTGTAATGAACACAAATCATATATGGCACCTCATACATAACAATAACAAATAACGATATTCTTAATGAAATATTAAACGATTCTACATCTAATGGCGTGAAACAATAATTTTCTTCACACTTAATGAAGACAAATCATATTGCACATTAAAGTTTTTCATTTCAAACAGTTCCATGCAAATATCTTCGTCATTATTGGAAGCGAGAGATAATCCTCCTGGCAACTGAGCTAGGATGTCATCAAGAACTTTCTCTAACGCTGTCAAGCAAAGTAAAGCACTGGAACCATCCTGAATCGCAAAGACTTGGTCACACTACATGTCATCAGCTGTCACAATACACCGCAGTTTTTACATGTCATTATTTTCACAACATCAGATGTAACTTCGGTCAATATCTTTCCGCACTTTTTGCATGAGTACCGTTTCTTTACGCCATCTATCATCTCGATCGTTTCAGCTACAACAGTAACTATTTGAAAAAGATTGTTCAACTCTTCTTCGGTAGAATAGGGAAATTCTTCCTTGACCTCCTTGATGATCGTATTCACTGTCGTGGTCAAGTACTTTCTGTTTTCATATTCTTTCACCCGAACATTTGTCAAATGATAACAAACGTTGTTCTGTACAGAGTTGATGTGACCTTCCCACAACGTAATTCTAATACTGTAAGTATTATCGGTTATGATACATCGCTCCATCATTTCCATCTCATGTCCCCTAACCATGACTTTTCTACGCTGTCCATTTGTAATGCAAGTCTTCCGTTCACACAGATTATCACGTTTTCGGCAATAGAATTAATGTTCTCTATCTTTGTGGTAGTGTCATTTTCTCGCATTGTATTACACTCAAATGTTATTTCACTGTTTTGAGCTGGTTCTATCTTGCTCTGCTTGTTTACTACCACGTCCATTTTTTCGGGGTCAAACAGGTTTCGTTTCTGTCCCACATTAAGAAGTTTGACTGCTTCTCCTGATTCAGCGTAGCTTTTGATCTCCGCTTGTTTACTTGGATCGTAACAAACTACACTCTTTGTTGTTGTGCTTTCCGTTTGTATTGTAAAATTGAAAAACGGAAATCCCTTCGAGCGACGTTTCTTCTGAGGACTCACATTGCTGACAAACCCTTTCACTGTCATTTCCGCCATGACTCAGCCCGTCTCGAAGGATTATCTGTTAACAGTACTTTAATAAACACATGTGCTTTTCTCTTATTTATACACAGACAGAGGATAGTTACGCACCAGTTACATTGCAGCGGATATGACAGAAAAACAGCCAATCACGTCTTATACAAACGAACCAATAAAAAGTGCAAGCTATCTACGATTACGTCATAATGTTTCAGGGCTCCCAAGCTCAGCCACAAACATTAAAGTTTTGATCGGTACTTCAAGTAACATTAAGATTAAGGTCAGTGTTGTTGTTGGGATGGCTGAATGGGCGAACATGATCCAAAGTTTTTCACATGAAAAACACTTGAAACAAACATGTTTCATGGTTCACGGTTCACGACAACTCGCAAATCGGTAGTACACATGGCAAATATACATGATGTCGAGAATTTGTAATTACGTCATCCCGATACGCTTTGCGAAACTGATACGTGGATATATAATACATGTGCGACTTTCTTTCACATACGTATTTGTTGAAGTTTTCCTTCTTGAAATCGGAAATGCGGCTGGCAAGTGCCTTTATACTAACTACGCTCAACATGCTTACAATTACACACGCCGATAGCAGTAAACCTACACTAAAAGAAGCCGAGCGATTTTGAAACGGGTTGGTCTGCGATCTCAAAGAAAAACTCAAGATAAACTCAAGTTACTCACTCAAAATGCTCAAAATATACCAAACAATCTCAAGAACTACTTTATATAGAAACTCGTGTACAAATGTTTCCATGAACTCTGCTATGAAGTGTTACTCCGTGAACACGAAGAACAACAAAGACAAAAGATCAGGTAACTATTTATATGCTGCAAGTTTTATAGCCAAAGAGTCTCAAGAAATTATTAACGCTGTGTTGCAAAGTTGTAAATCTGTTCAGGTAACTTTGATGTTTGTAATTTGTATTATTTTTGCCTATATATGCTGGATTGCTTATTGTAATGTTAACCCTGAGCCCATGTTTATAGTATCAGATAACCATGTTTCACATTCATCTGTAAATGTTGTTACTATAAATAGTTCAGTCTCTCAGTGTACTAACAACACAAGACTGCAGATCTCGTTATGCTAAATTTCGTTATGGTGAGTGTTTGTTAACTGTGACTATAAATCACAAACGCCATGTTGGTCGACGTGATCGAGAACCTAGTAGAATCCCAGCCAAGAAAATCTCTCGCCTTTTGAAAAAAAACACGAACATTAAGGAAATTGGTTCGAAAATACATTAAAAAGAATGTACCCAGGTCTTCTCATATCCATCGTTTGCTTTATGCATTCACCCATGAACGTAAAAGATTAGTGAGTGATCAAGTGAGGCATTTACCTCAAATGAATAAAAGAATAAAATATCTACAAGAAAGTTGAAGTAGAAAACAAACTGCTGCACCAATAAATTCTACATTTCATTTTAAATATAGTATAAATAGGTGCACATCTACAGAACACTCAGGCCAAAATAATTCCAAAGCAGCAACTTGCATTTACAAAAACTTAAACCACAGAATGAATTGCTGCAAGTTTAATCTTAGTAGAGACATTGAGAAGAATCATGGTCCTACTTTTGTTGACCCCAGTAAAACTATTCGTGCACCTTACAGTCAAGGTAACATTGATGTGTTTGGTCCAAATGGTGGACAGCAATGTGTAGCTATGAGTTTATGCTCTTTGATATATAACTACAGTAATAAATCAATAACTGACTCACAAGATCTTATTCAAATCATGAATATTGGTAATGAATTATACTCTGCACTATCAAGATTATCTAGGCAATCTTATTTATTGCTAACTGAATTACCCACCATGGTTACAGTGCTAAATACAAATTATCAACTTGAGTTCAGTGAAAGTTATACCGGTAATCTTCATGCAGTTACTTTGGATGAAAACATCCCGTATGTCATGCCTTTAGATTATGGTTTACAAAGTTTGTTGCAAGAAAGTTATAATTCATTTCTGCTAACAATTGGATGTAATACTGTATCTATTTATAGTATTTCAAATGGTTTACTAAAAATATTTGATTCTCATGCAAGGGTTCATTTGGTATGGCCCATCCTTGTGGAACATGTGTATTGTTGGAAGTAAATTCAATTATTGACTTGGTAGAATATTTTAAAAATATATACAAACCTGATGTTTTATTTGAGCTTAAAGGCATTAAAATAACTATTGCACAATTTACACAAGTTACAAATATGGATACCAACACATATGAATCAAATTTAAATTGCTGTTCTTCAACATGTGAAAATCAGACACGTAATCATGATAATTTTGATTCTGAACAATGTTGTGCAATATTGTGCTATTATTCTATCTGTTTTTCTACTATTACGGCATGTCGTTACTGGAGTGACCAGACACTAACTGCTGTTGCAGAATATGCCATGTTATTATACCAGGAAGCATTCAACGATGGAAAGAAATTTACATGTGATTATATGCCGCATGTAATAAATATATGTGGTGCTGATGTTGAGGCAGTATTTAATTCTAGGTACCAGGACACAATGGTTGCTAACTCTGTTTCTGGTAAACTAGCCCTTAAGAATTTAATATTAGATAACACTTCAGAAAATACTGGGTTTTTGCTGTGGCTTCCAAACTGTTGCTTATCTTGCATTTTTCAGCATTATACAAGGCAAAAAACAAAGTATTTCATGGTGGCATGCAATGAAAGGCAAACAATTAATTTATTTGAACAATTTAATGATACAGATTTTCTCATTAATAAATTTTGCCATATTGTCACACAAAAATTTAAATGTGAAGAAATACAATACAATATTCAATTTTTGTCATGTTCGTGTCAACTAACAAAAGCAGAGAGGCAAAAAGTTGTATGAAAGCATAAGTCTTTAACACAAAAAGGTTACTTACTGACAAAAAGAGAGAGAAATATGCAAATTTGGAACCTGCTAAGAAAAAAATGATGCTTGAGAAACATGCTTAAGACTACAAAATTATAGATCCTATGAAAAAGCAGGCTCTAGTTGAAACAAATACCAAAAAATATAACTCCATGAAACACACGCACAAAAATATAAATCAATGGACCCTGTGGAAAAGAAAGTTCTTCTTGAAACACAAACACAAAAATATAAATCAATGGACCCTGTGAAAAAGAAAGTTCTCGAAACACAAACACAAAAATATAAATCAATGGGCCCTGTGGAAAGGAAAGTTCTTCTCGAAACACAAACACAAAAATATAAATCAATGGGCCCTGTGGAAAAGAAAGTTCTTCTCGAAACACAAACACAAAGATATAAATCAATGGATCCTGTGGAAAAGAAAGTTCTTCTTGAAACACAAACACAAAAATATAAATCAATGGGCCCTGTGGAAAAGAAAGTTCTTCTTGAGACAAATGCACAAAGATATAAATCAATGGATCCTGTGGAAAAGAAAGTTCTTCTTGAAACACAAACACAAAAATATAAATCAATGGGCCCTGTGGAAAAGAAAGTTCTTCTTGAGACAAATGCACAAAGATATAAATCAATGGATCCTGTGGAAAAGAAAGTTCTTCTTGAAACACAAACACAAAAATATAAATCAATGGACCCTGTGCAAAAGAAAGTTCTTCTTGAGACAAATGCACAAAGATATAAATCAATGGATCCGGTGGAAAAGAAAGTTCTTCTTGAAACACAAACACAAAAATATAAATCAATGGGCCCTGTGGAAAAGAAAGTTCTTCTTGAGACAAATGCACAGAGATATAAATCAATGGAACCTGTGGAAAAGAAAGCTCTTCTTGAAACACAAACACAAAAATATAAATCAATGGGCCCTGTGGAAAAGAAAGTTATTCTTGAGACAAATGCACAAAGATATAACTCAATGGACCCTGTGGGAAAAGAAAGTTCTTCTCGAAACAAAAAAATATAAATTAAAAAAATGTAAATTATCAATGGATTTACATGACTTGGATGATTATATTTATAGGTTTTGCAGTAAAATAAAAGAAGGTCCTTATTATATATGTTCTGTTTGCAATCGATTACTCTACAGAAAATCAGTCATCTCACTCAATCAAAATAAGTACACAAATGCCCCTGAAACTCTATTCACTGATGTAAAGTCATTTGATGAAAAAGAATACATTTGTAAAACCTGTCATTCAAAGATATCAAAAGGGAAGATTCCCTGTCAGGCAATATTTAATAACATGCATGTTGACAAAATACCAACTGAACTTGCATCTTTAGAAAAACTTGAGCAAATTCTTATTGCACAGAGAATAGTTTTTGAAAAAATAATAGTAATGCCAAAAGGGCAACAAAGAAAAATCAAGGGAGCAATCTGTAATGTGCCTGTTGAATGTGATGAGACATGTAAGGTTTTACCAAGGCCACCTGAAAGATCGGGTATTATAATGTTGAAACTGAAACGAAAACTTGAATTCAGAGGTCATGTGTATTTTCAAGCAGTGCATCCTCAATTCATTCTTGATGCCCTTCATTGGCTTAACATAAATAATACATTGTACAACAACATAACAATAGATATAAACAATATCAGTGCAAATCTTACAAGTTTAGGACAAGATGACTATGCTTCAGGCATACACTTTGATAAAGATGAAAACACTCTAACAGATACCTCCAAACACCATACAACTAATGATGACACTGAAGAAAGGGATGACCCACTGAATGAATATAGACAAGCAACTAATGGGACATGTTTACAGTCTGTATTACCAGATTACCCTGTTACAATAGAAAGTAATAAAAATTGTTCATTAGGGAATGAAGTGTACAATATTGCACCTGGAGAAAACAAACACCCTGTATCACTAATGAGAGACATAAAATGTGAAGAGCTTGCATTTCCAGTGTTGTTCCCAAAAGGACAGTTTGGATTCACTGAAGACAGAAAGATTAAATTGTCACCAGTGAAGTACTTTAATGCTCGACTCTTACATTACAGTGGAAGGTTTGCAACAAATCCAGAGTATCTTTTCTTTGCACAATTTATAATGGAACAAAAAAAAGTATCAGATAGTATTAATATAGCCTTAAAAAATTCATGGCCAACTGGTAACTGCATCACAAATAAAATCAGATGTAAACAGGTTAAAAGGCTTAATTTGTCAAGATCAGGCATATTTGTTTTTAAGGCAAATTCCAGGCACACCACCATACTGGCAAAAATTTATGTATGAAGTAGTAGCCATGGTAAAGCAACTTGGGATTCCAACATGGTTTATGACATTATCATGTGCTGATCTTAGATGGCCTGAGTTGTTTCAGATTATAGCTAGAACACAAGGTAAAAACATGACTGACGAACAAGTTGAAGCTTTGTCTTACAATGAAAGATGTTCAATGCTAAATCTTAATCCTGTTGTTGTTGCAAAGCATTTTCAACACAGAGTTGAAACATTTTTCACTGAACTTCTGCTTAGTCCAAAAAATCCAATAAGTAAAATAATATATTATGCACTTCGTATTGAATTTCAAATGAGAGGATCTCCTCATTTACATGCCTTAATATGGACTTCTGATTGGCCCAAACTTACATCTGACAACAAAGAGGCTTACATACAATTTATAGATAACCATGTACAAGCCTATCTTCCAGATGAGGAAACAGAACCAGAGTTACATGAGTTAGTTAAAACTTATCAACAGCACAATCATTCTAAAACCTGCAGAAAATACAAAAATATTAGTTGTAGATTTAATTTTGGTCAATTTTTTACCAAAAGCACAATTGTAGCAGAACCTCTTAACACTGATCTAGATGAGGGAATCAAGAGTAATATATTGACAAGCGAACACAGATTCTGACTTCAGTCAAACAGAAAATAGATGAAGTATTAAACCCATCCAAGCCAGATTATAATGAAACATTAAATGATGCAGACATTCTAAAATCAGTAGGTATCACTGAGCATGAATATTACTTGGGCTCTATCAATATCACCAGACTCTGATTTTGAGTTGCATCTTAAAAGGCCTTTAGACAGCTGTTTTATTAACAATTACTTTGTTGCTGGTATTAAGGGATTTGCAGCAAATGTTGACTTGCAACCTGTATTCAATCACTACAAATGCATAACATATGTCTGCTCATAATTTACTAAAGATGAAACTGAATGTTCTCAAGCTATTACAAATGCAGCAAAAGAAGCAAAAGCTGCTAACATGAATATTAGAGATGGCCTGAAAAAAATTGGTGCTGCTTTTCTCTCTACAAGAGAAGTTAGTTCACAGGAATATGTCTACAGATCATTGCCTGAACTTTGGTTGAGAAAAATATTTCCAAAAACGGTTTTTGTTAGTACAGATTTCCCAGAAAAGAGGGCACGTGTGACTAAGACACAAGTGGAGCTTGATGAACTAGATGATGAAAGTACTGATATCTTTAAGTCAAATATAATTCAGCGTTACAGCATTAGACCAACAACAATTCCAGTTGTTGGTAAATTATGTCTGGCAGAATTTGCTGCATATTACTATAAAGATTATAAAATTGATTATAGTGAAACAAAGGATTCCCAACCTGATGTTCTAACAGACGACTTGGTTGAATCGCAAAGTACGATAAGTGATACAACACAATGCCTTCCGAAAAAAATAAAATTAATTAACACCAACGAATGCATGAAATGTAGAAAAGTTAAGGCTGTATGAAGGTATCATACAGCAAATAAAAGAAAAGAACCAGAATCTTATTTTCACCATTTACTCATGCTCTATTATCCATGGCGAGATGAAAGTGATCTAATGGCTTCAGATCAAACATATACATCAAAATTCTATGAACCTGATGTCCAAGCTATTGTTGAACACAACAGAGCAATATTCGAACCTGATGCAGATGCTGTTAGTGAGGCTCTCGAAGTATTAAAATCTAATCAGGGCAATATTCGTTCATTTGATCCAATAAATGACCAAGAAAATGCAGATTTACAAGGTGAAATGCAAGATGAGTCAAACCCACATGAATCATTTAATGAACAATTACCATCACATCTTGACTCAATACCACAATCCAATGAGCAAACTTCCCCTGGAGTAATTACTTCTTACAACCGACCAACAGAGATCTCTGATGATATATTACGTGAAACTGTGAGGTCCTTGAACATTGAGCAACGTCATGCATATGATACATTTCTGACATGGTGTAGGAACACAATGAAAAACATGAACAGCTTAAAACCTGTTGAAATAGAACCAATCTATCTTTTCTTAACTGGTGCTGGAGGTGCAGGAAAAAGTCACCTCATTAAAACAATATACCATACAGCAGTTAAAACTTTTAGACATCCTCCTATGAACCCTGAATTACCAACAGTTCTTCTCATGGCACCAACAGGTGTGGCTGCAATAAACATTGATGGAACAACAATAAATACTGGTCTTGCAATTCCCAAAGAAACTGGTGATAATGTACCTGCAATGTCAGACCAAAAGAAAACACAATTGAGACTATCATTATCTGACCTAAAGCTAATCATAATAGATGAAATTTCTATGGTTGGAAACACAACCTTACTTCATATCCATCAAAGATTAAACGAAATATTTGCCACCACCAGTTCTCTGTTATTTGCAGGAATTACTATTATAGTTGTAGGTGATCTATGCCAACTTCCAAGATTTGTATTTGACAATTTCAAAAATGATTCTTATAATCTATGTCACCCATGGAAAGTCTTCAAAATGATAGAGCTTCATGAAATCATGAGACAGAAAAATGACCAAGCATTTATTGAACTACTTAACAGAATAAGAACTGCTACTCAAACAGAAGATGACATTAAGATAATCCAAGGAAACAAGATATTGATAGAGTATTAGCAAGAGGACGGTCTGAAACAGGTGGACTTGCTTATGAAATTCTGATTAAAGAAGGTGCTAGAGCAATGCTTACAACAAATATCAGTATTCCAGATAGACTCATCAATGGACAAATGGGAACTGTCTTTAAAGTTGATGTCAGTCAAAATAACCAAAAACCAACTGTTCTCTATATTAAATTTGATGACTCAAATGCTGGTAAAGACTTAACTAACACTTGTGGCAACCCTTTTGCAAGAAAAAACAACGTAGTTCCCATTGAGCCTGTATTAGCAAAGATCAAAATAAGACCAGGTAAAGCATCTTCTCCAGAAATACAGAGAGTACAATTCCCTGTTACACTTGCATGGGCATGTACTGTACATAAGGTTCAAGGTCTAACACTTGAAAAAGTTGTAATCAGTTCTGACTTGATAAAACAGAGAGCGTTTAACTATGGACAAATTTATGTTGCTTTAAGCCGTGCAACCTCTTTACAAGGTCTCTATATTTTAGGACAAATTGAGAGTAAACATATTAAAGCAAATCCTAAAGTTCTTGAAGAATACCAAAGACTGCGCAATGAATGTATGGTTGCACATTCAACAACTCTATTCCAAGACAATTGCAATGTTTTGACTGTATCACTTTTAAATATAAGATCTCTCAAAAAACATAGCATCGATATTAAATTTGATTCAAGAGTTTTCGATAGCGACCTCATAGCTCTTACTGAAACCCAACTACTACCTCAGGATTTTGACAATGAAATTTTAAATAATCTCAGTCCTTTCAAACTCCACCGTCAAGATCATGATACTGCTAAATATTCGAGTATGGCACTTTGTACACGAAATACTGTAGAAATCAGAGAGTGTGAATATTTTTCTTCACTAAATGCAATAAAATTTGACCTGGTTAATAGTAAATAAAAAAAAACACACTTTTCTTTTGCTGTATCGAAAGCAAGCCTCCAACATCCTACAATATGTAGATTGTTTGGGATACATGTTAAATAGTTATACAATTGACATGATTCTTGGTGACTTTAATATTAATTACTTGAATGACACTCAAGTTCAACCACTAAAATCTTTAATGGAATCTCTCGATTACACTCAGGTTGTAACAAAACCTACATTTATTTCTTCTGGTAGCTTATTAGACCATGTGTATGTTAGATCCACAGTATTTCAAATAATTGACAATTATGTAGTCAATGTGTATTATTCTGATCATGATGCTATCAAAATTGTAGTACAATATTGCAACTAGGGAATAATTATGTCTATCACATTGAAATATTATGTTAATTACATGTAGTTATATCCAATTCTTTCTGGCAATTGTTATCAAGCAAGTTTATCTTACACCATGTACATAGTCTCCTCAGAGATCCATGGATCCATATTCACAAACCATATTTATCAATAAGGGGTGGGCCATTGGAAATCTTGCAGGGAGGGGGTGACAATTCCTGTGCAAGAGAAAGTGATCAAAAAATCCTGCAGGCAATATACAGAGAATACTGGCAAACTGTTTTCAACTTTCCTTTATTGTCCAAAAACAAAATATCCTGCAGAGCTTACATAGGACAAAAAATGTCAGGCTTAGAAATAATTTTTTTACCCCCTCCCAAGATTTCTAATGGTCCACCCCTGAATTAGTGCAGTTACTGCACTTGGGGATGGTGCACCTATACTCGGTGCCTCTGTCCTGAAAAGGACTTGAACACCTGGACAACCTGAACCATTGGACAATAAATTAATGTAAGTAAAAAAGTATACTAAATCTCCATGTAAATGTCCTTTAATATTGCAAAGTTCCCATGCATCCATAGCTTAATTGCTTTTTAACCCACTTATTTTCTCTCTGCTTCATATTTTAGATAAAACTAAACATCTGATAGAATCATGAAAAGCCTCAGCAATATTGATATGCTGTTGAAGTTATGAGTTGGACCATTACAGCACCAACCACCAATTTATTATTCTGGTATATATATATTAAATGACTTTATAACATTGATATATCTGGTATTAATGAAAGAGCAAACAAATTAACACTGGTGTCTGAAGTAAATGGCTTCTACGACCACACAGTTGGAGTTGTGAGTTGGACTATTAAACCATCAACCACCAATTTATTACTCTGGTATTAAATGACTTTATAACATTGATATATCTGGTATTAATGAAGGAGCAAACAAAGTAATAGTGGTGTCTAAAGTAAATGGCTTCTACGACCACACAGTTGGAGTTGGACTATTAAACTGTCAACCACCAATTTATTACTCCGGTATTAAATCACTTTATAACATTGATATATCTGGTATTAATGAAAGAGCAAACAAATTAACAGTGGCGTCTGAAGTAAATGGCTTCTACGACCACACAGTTGGTGTTGGACTATTAAACCATCAACCACGAATTTATTACTCTGGTATTAAATGACTTTATAACATTCACATATCTGGTATCAATGAAAGAGCAAACAAATTAAAAGTGGCATCTGAAGTAAATAGCTTCTACAACCACACAGTTGGAGTTGTGAGTTGGACTATTAAACTGTCAACCACCAATTTATTACTCTCGTATTAGACTTTATAACATTGATACTGTATATCTGGTATTAATGAAAGAGCAAACAAATTAACACTGGTGTCTGAAGTAAAGTATGACCACCACACAGTTGGATTTGTGAGTTGGACTAAATTTAAACCATCAACCACCAATTTATTACTCTGGTATTAAATGACTTTATAACATTGACATACAGTTATCTGGTAT
This sequence comes from Corallium rubrum, assembly GCA_964035015.1. Classification (NCBI taxonomy): domain Eukaryota; kingdom Metazoa; phylum Cnidaria; class Anthozoa; order Scleralcyonacea; family Coralliidae; genus Corallium; species Corallium rubrum. Next base: position 343,670 of record CAXIUP010000126.1, read on the forward strand.
TAATCAAACAGCAACACAGTTGGAGTTGTGAGTTGGACTATGAAACCATCAACCACCAACTTAATACTCTGGTATTAAAATTAATTGACGTAACTGGTATTAATAAAAGAGCAACCCCAATTAATGCCAATATGAATTCCAATGTATATGAATACCAAAAATATATTTATAAATGCTAAAAGCATATGTATCAATGCCAAAGTTATACAGTATATGTGAACACCAAAGTTATATGTAAGAATGCCAAAGTATGTACAATTGAACATGGTGATGCTAACTTGATATATAGCATGAGCAGTGCTGTTGCGGCCTTTAAAATGAATGACTTCAGATATCGTTATGGGAGATCTGTGAACACCATCTAAACAGTTTATTAACAATAACTAAAATATTAAAATGTAATTTGTACACAAAATGTCACAATACCGTACATATAGTTCGAGATACAGTTAAAGCAATGTCATGGATGGCTTTCAGTATATGAATTCTATGTTGTCCCAATCTAGGTTGTCCATGCATGTAAGTTTATAACAGTAGTCAATAAAAAAATTGTTCTTTGTAAAACAAGTGAGTGTGCTTTCTAACTAGTAGCTTTCTAACATGTCCTCTTGCCCATTGCCCATGCCCAGTAGCCCGAGTTAACGCCTAGCGGGCGTCTTGTTACGACTTACGATTGGTGTAGAGGCTGAAACGTCATTTTGCAGGATACGCACCTTTCTGAATAATCAGTATGGTTAGCGATCGCTTCTGTGGTTCTTCGAGGCCATGCGCATATTCTGCGTCCTTTCCATATTCCCATTTGGCCATTTCCCAACACTCAATTGCAAGGATATCTACAAGACCTTTATGATGAAATATTCGTGAAACTTTCATCAAGTGCTTTATGCACTGAAGATAACCTTTTACAGAGGATTGAAAAAGATATATATCGAAATATCAATTGCGAGAATTTTATACAGTGAATCAGTGATGCGCTCTGAGGTCGTCTGAGGTAAGAAACCCTAGTATACTGCATGATTTGAATATCATTATAATCTTTATGATAATTTATAGATTTACTCTTGGGCTAGACTTCGCATTTGCTTGTATTTGATCTATAACATGTTAATGAATTGATACTTTGCAATGAAACGTGTATCAGATGGACTAGTGTATGGACTAGTGTATGCTGGAAATTTGATCTTGCTTGGAGATTTCATGGTTTATTAAATTATATCAACAATATGATTAATTTTATCTTTGTGAGAGTGAGACTGTAACCTAGCCAGCCAACCTGGCCGTTAAAGCACTCTTCTCATACATTGCTAATTTCTGTTCCTTTAATATTATTACAGTATATAATATATATATATATACACTGTCAACATGTCATGCACTGTATGTGACCTGTCTGATTATGTGGTGTCATAATAAAGTTGATTAGTGAAATGATGATTGGTTTCTTCTTTTTTATATAAATTTACATGTGTACAGTAGCTACAGTACTAAGTGCTGATATCCACATGAACCAATAACTACAATACTACATGTGCTGTATTACAATTATTATTTACATTTTATTATCTGGCTTAAATACAATATCTGCTTAATTCTAGTATTCAATGTTTATATACTTTCATAGTCTACAAAATTGAAATCATATAAGCAGGTAATGACTTAGATTAGTTGGGGGCCCAAGGGTTAGGATGACTGGGATAATGTCGAGCGTTGGGCTCGATCCTTTATGTCCATGTCGCATTATGGTCATAAATAAAAGCATTCCTTAACAAGACATTGTCTGCTTGGGTAGATGTGTAAAAGGTGAGTATCTGGCACCTGAAAACCAGACAGCTCATAGTATAGTGGCTTGGTTTAGATGTGACTTAATTTGGATAGATGGTTGAGCTCCTAGAGCTGTCTTTGAAATGTTTTTTAAGTTAGTAATTAAATATAATCACATATCTCTACTGTTCATTGTATTGCCTTCTTTTTAGAAAAAAATAATTACGCACTTACAAACTATTACAAGAATTCACTAATCCAAATCCAATTTTGACAATTTTTCAAAAAAAGTATAAAATGTGCTAAAAAAACATGTTTTAAAACTTCAGAAATTTTGATTAAAAGTGTTGTCAGAACACGGGAAATGCCATTTCAGAGACCCAAATTTCAAAAATTTTTCCAGGGGGGCATGCCCCCGCACCCCCCTAGATAGTCTGACTAAGTGGGGGAAAATCCTGGATCCGCCCCTACAGCTATACCCCGTTGACTCACCAATGACCAATCTCACCATCCGTCACGGATGGACCTATCGCACGAATAGCACCGATAGACGGATTGTTTCGATACCTTACGCATAGCCCATGTTGGCAATACAGGTATCAAGTTACGAATCTCTGCATCCGTACCGATGGAGTAGATTCGACAATATTGGACATGTATGCAATCATAATGTAGAATTTGTTGTTCTGCATGTTTTATATGTAGTATTAAATGTAGTATTTAATAGTGTAGTAATTAATGTAGGATTTTGTATTGTATTAATCATACTTAACGCTGTAAATACATATATATATATATATATATATATATCTTAGATGTTTCAAAAAAAAATTTTATAATTTTGGTTTAATCATGTAATCGTATATTTTTTTGAACCTGAAAATTACCCACGTCATTTTCAATTCGCTTGTGTGGTAAGTTGAACGTTTTCGATCGCAGACTTCCCAGGGATTCAAAATGACAAAGAGCATGGCTACCGTGTTGGTCTTCCTAACAAAGAAGATACTTGTTAATTTTATTGTCGAGGAACACTGACACATATGACGGACATGCATGTTGTCATGTGAAACTGACCTGTAGTACATAATGATTTCTCTCACATAATGATTTGTCGCACCGTCGATGGTTCATACGACATCGTGTTTCAGACTTTCGTCAAGCTCGGACGGAACCATTCTAGGATAACGATGGCAATAAAAAAGGGGGAAAATCTAAACGTTAGTAAACCTTGACATTCAAACTAAGACCCGTAGTGTCGTAATGGACTAAATGTATTCGTATATTGTAAACAATAAATACCTCCAAAAAACTGAACAGATTGGTTGCTGAGTCTGAGATGACTCCATCGTTGACGTATAGTCCATCGCACACACTCATTTAAATCGACGATGTTAACGTAACCTTCTATAAAAGACTGAACGTATACCGCCGTCCGCGCACCGGTATGTATGGTCTGGTTGTGTGCAGAACAAAGACAGATATTACCCTTGAAATTAGAAACCGGATTGTCTCCATTACTCGTAAACATCTAATAAAAGACTAAATTAAATTAAAATGTTTGACCTTGTTCTTAGTGGTAACACTGTCTGATAAACAAACTGTTTAATATGTCTAATCCAATAACCTTGTTTGAAGTATCGATGACAGATAGTTTCAGTCTCAGCTAATAAATGTAAATAAATGTTATTAACCGTTTGTTAGTAAGCGATTAACCAAATTTCCGGCAGATTCCGTTGATTCCGCCGATTCCGTTGATTCCGTAATAGAGATGGTTAAATAGAGATGCCGTATATATATATATATATATATATATATATATATATATATATATATATATATATATATAGTATATATAGGGTATACATATAGTACACATATAGTATATATATAGTATATATATAGTTATTTTCCTCCCCTCCACAAAATCAACACCATCTGGGATAGGAATGGCACCCACCCCTGCCGTAGGGTAGTAGCCAAAAGACTGAGGAACCTTCTGTCTACCTCCAACTAATGGTCGACCAATAGAGATAGACAGACTATAGCTTGTGTATAGCTTGCATTAAGAGAACCTTATGTACATATACCTTCCTTTATACTAGATAAATTGTTGAACGATACCAGGGCTGAAGTAGCAGAACAAGAGCATCACCAGCTTGAACAGTTAAAAAGCCAGTATGATCGCTTCAAAGCTATGCTTGGCCAGACACAGCAGGCAAGGGCGAAGAGAATGAAAAATCCCACCACTTATGGCTCAATTTGTGATGTGAAGAATAGTACCAGGTATCGTAGACGGCAGGAAACAAAAGATATTTTAGTGCATATGCATGGCAATGAGGATGGGGCAATATTTGGTGCATGGGATCTCATTGCTGCTCATGCAACAGATGAAATTATTAGTAAATTAACTGCAAGTTATAAGCGTGGAAAGTATTTGCAAGGAGTGTTTGGCAAGTCTGTCAAGAACTTCAGTAATTCTGAAGATGCTATTAAACAGGCAGTAGCCATAAAATACCAGAACTATCTTTCCAAACGAAAGTTTAAAGTAGTTTGTAAAACACAGAGTTCTGTATATGATCCCGAGAAAGAAGTATGGCTGCCAAGAAATGTAAAATGTTTAGATGTAGAGATTGCACTCCCTAAAATAGTCAGTAACAACAAAGTAGATAGATTTATAAAAAGTTTAGATATGGGAAATGTTTCACAAGTAAGTTATTACCCAGGGGTTTGTCGTACAGTTACTGGTTTAGTATTCATGATTTTAGATCTACATTTAAGGCTACCTAGATTCAGTAAACAGCTTATCTGGTTCAATGGAAATATTAACCACTTCATATTTCAGTTTCCTGATGAGCAGTGCTCCAGAGACTAGTGAACTAGGTATGTCCATTGGTTCATTAACATGCTGGAATTTTGGGAATAGGGTGCGAAGTAGGGAACTTCATTACCTGCTTCACTGTTTAAGTGTGTTGGAGAAAGATCAGGTGATGGAAGATATCTGGAGGCAGCATACTGATGAAATGCAGGTCATGGAGGGTAACTTGCTGACACAGTGTGTGGACACCAGTGCACAGTAGAGTTTCAGCCAAGTGCTGATCAATCCTGGCAAAGGTGGGCAAACAATGAGCTAAATCAGGCAGCCACATATCCTTCCCCATATGCCAATGTCAAACATGGTGAATTTTGTCGCATGGGTGGTTCGATTGGAAGTACCGAGGAATGCACCTGGCAACCTTTTACCAAGGAAAGTAGGGAAAGGGATTTGGCAAACTTGGAAAATTTCAGAAAAACTTTGCCAAAAAGGTCTGAAGCTCAAAACCATAAGAAGGAGCTTGAGTTTATGGCTGCCAATGGTTTACGGCAACTTGGTGAGCCAAGAATTGGATACTATGCCAATCTTCAACGTCCAGAACCCATGCACAATGAAATCAAGGCATGGCAACACCTTCTGAATGTAGTGTATAAGGAAGCATTGCAAAGGAAGTGTGTTGATTCATTTTTGCATATCTTAGGCTCTCCTGTGAAAGTTGCTGAGAACACTGTTCAAACCCAGTCAGATGGTGTAACTGCTGGCAGTAACAGTGACACAGCAGATGTGAATGAGTGTAATTTAGTGCAACCAGGTTGTGGCCTTGTATTCATTGCCAAGGTCAGGGAGCATTATAATGACAAGAGTCATCAATCTAATAATTTGAGTGTACGACTCATAGGGAAGCAAGCAATTGCATTAGCTAAACATTCATTTAAATTAGTGGATGCCTTAGAGGTTGTTGGTGAATCAGAGGTTCAGAAACTAAACAGGCTAGCTTTTGGCAAAATTGCTCAGTATCTAAGGAATGCTGGTACCTTATTTAACAAGGTTGTCACTAATAAACAAGAGATTGATCAACTTCAACTTTTTCCCAGTATCTATCAATATTACTGTATGGACAATGGCATATGCTATTCCATACCACTCTTCTCTTCTGTTTGACAACTATGCTATTGGCTTAGGCATAATATGAGTCGAAACATGCTGGAATAAGCATGACCTAACTCTGACAAATCGTTCAAAGTCAACTGGTTCTTTAGGAAAATGGTGGCAGGTCATGCGGGCTAACTATGTGAGGGCATTTTACTTGCCCGAGCATCACCCTATGCCATCAACTTACATATCACATGACTCACGAATGCCCTCCCAGGTTAAAAAGCCTGATTACTGTGATTGTGGTAGGAAAAAGAGTGATCCTCATGAACAGTTATGCAGTTTTTGTATGCAATGCACTAACATTCTTCATTGTGCTTTAGAACAAAAACTAAGTCCTGAAGTAGAAGCTGTTGTCTTGCCAGTTGTCTGTTCAACATGTCACATGAGATTTCCTCATAAGTCATACCATGATGACCATGTTAAATATGCACATTCAACGACAGTCCCTGTATTGAGTGACATTAATGTGCAGTCGTTGACTGTGCCTGAACTGAAACAGGAATTAAAAAGGAGAGAGCTCACTACATCAGGAACAAAGGAGATTCTCAGAAAGAGACTGGAAGGGCACATGGCTGGTGAAACAAGTTAAGGAGAAAACACAGCTGATGTATTGAGCAAAGTCTCCATATGCGAGGGTTACTGTAGTAGGAATTTTTCATACCATAATTCTAAGGGCTTAATCTTTTGAATCTTCTGTGTGTTGTAGGATCTTACCAGCAAGGGAATAATTGAAAATATCTACCTTATCCATACACTTTACCTGAGCTGGGCAGTAATTTGTGAAAACGTTTTGCACAAGACAATAGAATTTAAGCAAATTTGTGAACTTGTTCATATATTAATATATAATTATATGCTGCATAATATATGCTATATAATATTACTGTATATTTTAAAGGAAGGACACAGTAATGACACTTCTCAGATCAGATGAAAATATTTTTATTTTAGTTTATAATACACAAAACACAGGCCATTCAAAACACTGATTAAACATTAACTTCTTTTGTTTTTGGTTCATTAATAATTAATGAGTTTGAGATAGCTTTTAAATGAATGTGATGTGCAACTAAATGAATCTAATATTCAATACTATATGATTATATCTATATATTATTATGTACATGTAATTAGTTTTCATAGTTATTGAAACAATTCTTGTAAATATATAGAGAATAATACATGGATGTGTGGAAATATGACATTTATTTCTCATGTTGACCAAGATATCTCACGAGTTCGCTTTGCTCACTTGTGAGATATCTTGGTCAACATGAGAAATAAATGTCATATTTCCAAGCATCCATGTATTGTTCTGTTTATTATATAACAAATAGTCCTATTTCCCCACAAAAATAGCAGCAGTAAACTCTAATGTGTCCCATGATAATCGACACATGTGAGATTATCATTTTTATTAGTGGTGGAAACATCAATAAAACACTCTACTTTATATTCTCTTATTGTAAATTATTATCATAATAGTCTGCTACAGTATGTACTCGTACATGTAAAAGAACATGTACTGGAGAAAACCTTAACAAGTGTGTTGTCTGTATGAAGACATGTTGGTTTATAAAAGAATATATACTATGGTATCTATATAATTATATTGCACTTTTTCAGCATTTATAATACCAATGTATTTTTTGAAGACAATACATTTTATATTTTCAGTTGTCTTGTTGACAAAACTTTGAACTTAATATTTTATTTTTTATTAGCACCTACATAAAGTAAACCAACATAACCTTGAATCCAGTTTCTGTATTAAATCTGGTAATTATACTAATTCCATCAGCAAAAGAGAAATTCAATCATACAATTAACTTGTATTTTTCCTTAGGGTGTGGGGCATTTTCTGTCATTTTGTACAAAATATTGTCCCACATGGGATGGCATTTGTTAATTTTTGCAAGCTATTCAGAACTAACCTAAACCTATGTCATGGGGTGAGGGTGGATGGGTTTACTCTGACTAGTGCATAACCATTTCATATGCTATATATATAAATGCTTTTAGTTTTATACCATTATTACATATTAGCATGATTTGCTGGGGTGTTGGACTCTTGGTGCTACATACAGCAGTTAAGTCTGCAACCTGCATTCGATTCCTGCACAATGGAGTTATTTGATTAAAAAAATCACTTTTGCCACTTCCTCCTGTAGTAACACTGGGCCAATGAGAATGGGCCCTTACTGGACCTCTGACAACAACAGTTCAGATATATACAGTGGTGTAAGCTTGTGCTAGGGTGCCCATGGTCCAAACTGGAGTGGGTGCTCCCAAGGCAGGGGGAGCTAGGTCCCCTTGAGAGGTCCAGGGGCAACACTGCCGTTGGGTCCCAGGGGGTGGAGCCCCCATGAAGCCCTGGCAATATGAGCCTTTTGGTAGTCATTTAGAGGCCAATTTTTAATGGGTTTCTTAAAAAGCACCTGTGTCCAGAAGCATAAATTATGAACACAGGGCTCAAAATAATGTTTCATGTTACACCGGTCATGGTGACTGGTCAGTTCCAATTGTGACTGGGCAAAGGTGATTTTTGACCAGTCAAATTTCATGATGCCCCCCCCCCCAAAAAAAAGCAACCCAACAAAAAACAAAAAAACAACAAAAAAACAAACAAACTGTAACACAACACAACACAACACAACACAACACAACACAACACAACACAAAAAAACATGTAAAGTATATTCTACACTATATATATATATATAGCTAGTACTGATATGA